>MCJB01001792.1:64379-110119 GCA_002018475.1 Nicotiana obtusifolia
GGGGGGGGGGGATGATATGAGAATACGGCAGCAATGATTGCCACGTCTACCGGGGAATGAAAATTCAGAAACAAAATGCATCATCGGGACCGGGGACTGCGCAGCCAGCCCCGTAGAAACCAATTGTACAAAGATAGCCACAAGTAATGGCAATTTCTAATCTGCATAGCAAGATGCTTATGTATTTTTTGAAATAGAAGGAATGAAATGAAATCATTTTGCTTATTATCTTGTTTCTTATCTGAACGAGGAGCTAACTTTGTCATTTGAAATTTAAACAAGTACTTCAAATGTTAATGGCGTAATGAACAGGAGACGTCCTCTTCAAGAGCACCGTAAACATAAGGGGGCCCTCTCTTATAAAAACCCTCACGTTAAAAGGTTGGTTCCGGAAGAATCAATGCCCGAAATCTAAAACGCCATCGGAGAAAAATACATCCGAAGCCGCATATGAAAAGGACGCAAAAGCAAATTTGCGCAAATATTCATAGAAACCCTCACGTAAAAGGGAAACTTGCGCAAATATTCATAGAAACCCTCACATAAAAGGGATAATACTCAGAACCAAAATGCTTCGAAGAAAAGGCATCCGAGACTACAATAATGAAGCGCGAATAGAACAACATGCATAGAATGCTTGAGCAAGTGCAAAAGTTAAAGGCTTGCATGGATATTCAAACGATACTTGAGCAAAAAATATGTCTTTATTTACAAGAACGGGTCAAAACATTACAAGTACAAAATAGGAAAAGAAAGAAAAAGCTAAACTGCAGCGCCTTCGGAACCAGGAGGAAGAGAAGTATCCGCATCCCTGGTAAAAGTAGGTGGTTCCACCAATGGCTCAACGTTTTCCCCAGTTTGGTCTTCGGCATCCCTCTTCAGTTCTCGAAAACTCGAAACCGGAATCAGAAGAACCTGGAGCATCAGACTACACCGGGAGTCCATTTTTTGCAGCCAACTCAAGCTCTCCGGCCTTAGCAATTTCTGCATCAACGTTAATGATTCCAGCTTTGGCTTCTTCCAAGTTTTTTCTCCTCATTGTATACATGGAATAAGTTTTTTCAATAATGACGGAAGGCTCTCGGCGCTTAAGTTCTTCTTTGAGTTGGGTAACATCGGCAGAAAGGTTTTCCCGGGCAGATCTAGCAGATTTGAGACTGACATCGAGCTCGCAGATAGTTGAACTAAAGAGCCTATTATGCTCGATAAATTTTCTGTACTTCTCTTCTAGCTGGGCACGTTTCGCTCCAACAACAGCAAGCTCTTCACTTTGGAGTTCAAGGCTACTTCGAAGTTAATCACTCTTTCAGCGGAGGTAGCCTCACGATCGGTTGCAGCAAGAACGACGTTCTGGACTTCAGCCCATTTGGCCTTGGCTTCTTCAAACCTAACCCTCAGCGGCCTAATTTCTTGGCTAAGGGTTACCGCTTCCTGCTCGCTTTGCTGCAAACGAGCCTCCAAAACGATGGCCTCAGTAGCTTTGGTTTCCAGTTACGAGAGGCGGAGAACAGTTTGGTCCCATTCTGCCAAAAGCTAAACCCATTCAGAAGTAAGTTCTTCCTTCTCACGAATCAAGCTTTGAAGGCCCTCAGAAGCAAGAAAGTTGGCCTACAGAACAAGAAGAAGTAAAACTTAGAATACATTCATACTAAAGTAGAAGAAGTAATGAAGGAAGAAACGAACGTACCAATGCAGCATTGTGCATGGCATTGTTCAACAAGCACTCTCCCGAGAATGCCTAAATCTTTTTCCAGTCCTTTTCTGAAGCCAAAGGCTTTAGATAATTAGTAAGCTCCACCAGCCGGGATAGCAAGTTGCATCCGATAGAGATCGAAAATGTAACGTTCCTCCTCATTTGTGGATCTTCAGAAAGGGCAGCATAATTTTCCCCCAAATTCCCATGATTTAGGGACTGTGGAAGAGGAATACTTTCTTCATGGTCAGGTGCGGCCGATGGAAGTGATGTAGCAACTGCTGGTGGAAAAGTGGATGAAGATGGAAGTGATTTAGTAGTTGTTGGTGTTGGTGAAGGTGGAGACGAAGCTGATGGAGTTGAAGAATCAGAAGCAGCTGCATCAAATGCAGTTCCAGTATGCTCGCCAACCAAAGACGGCAAGGACCCGATACTCAGCCCCGCAGCACCGGTTATAGCAATTGGGGCCCGAAAATGGGAGTTGGCATGGTCTACCAAATCAGATTCTCCCCTAAGTGCCGAGGCATCGTCTTCAGTTGGTGCAATTATCTCAACGGGTTGAGCATCCTGTTGAGATGATGAGGATAGTCGCCTTCTATATAAAGAAGCTCCCTCGTCACCAGCTTTTTCATCATCATCGATCAACGTAGTATCTATGACCGGCCCAAAAGGAGGACCAGTCATCGTCGCCACCGAAGATGACTTGGGGGCATCAATCTTTGCCCTCTTATTCTTTTCCCCGGCCGCGGAAGAACATCTTCTCTATGTTTGTTTATCCTCCGGCGAGGACTTTGTAAAGAAATGTTTGCACCCGTAACAGGCCTGGAGACACCTGTTCGAGTAAGTGCTTCCTGAAGCAGCTTCGCTGCATCAGTAGGATCGGCCAAAACGTCTTTCTCGGGGACAGAAACAGAACCCGCAGGTAGACCTAATTCCCTGAACAAGTCAGAAGGGTTAAATCAAGTTCTTTGTATACAGAAAATGGAAGTAAGGTAAATTAGAATTACCATGATTTTTGGACTTCCGCCCGTATTTAAGGGCCAGTTATTTCCACAAATGAGTTTCGGGCATCGTAACGTCCAAAATCTTCTGAACGAACCAATCCAAACCTTCCACCATAGGTGGGATCCATCGAGTTGCTGAAATATGCGAAGGGTAAAGAGTTGATGAGATCACAAAGGAATATCTAGTAAAAAGAAATACGAAACAAAGAACTTACGAGTGCGGTTCCAAGCGGTCGGAAAGGATGAAGTCATTGTCGGAATGATGTCGTCGATGGCAACTACAACGAACCGTTTCATCCACCCACAATCATTGTCATCATCCATGCTAGACAGCAAAGCATGGTGGCCACGCTTGCAGAGGTTTACCATTCCCCCGCGGAAGATTTTGGGGGAATAAAGATTCATCATATGAGCTAAGGTTAGCTCCTCTCCAGTTTCTTGGCAAAAGCGTTGAAGGCAGGAGACCGTCCTCCACACTGAAGGACATACTTGTGCCAAACACACTTGGTAGCGAAGGCAAAACTCCGCAATCACGGAATTCTCTCCACTAAAAAAAATGCACCCAAAGTAAAGGGATACGTGTAAAGTATGTAAAACCTTCCTTAGGAAGGCTCACTCACTCCGATAGATCAGGAGCAATGATATCCAACTCATGACAGCGACAGTCTTCCTTCACAGCAGGGATACTGGAAGGACGAATGGAAGAAGGGTACTTACTAACAGCCCATGTACGAAGGTTAGCAGTAGGAAATTTCTCTTCAAGATCCTTTGTGGTACTGAGCCTTCTTGGGATGATGGAACCCACTGTTGGAGGAACAGAGTACTCGGTTTTGTTCTTCTTTTTTGTAGAACCAACACGCTTAAAGGAAGAATCCATTGAAAAAAAAGAAGGAAAAAGTTTTGTGTTTGAAGAGAACTAGAGAATGAATAAAAAAGCAAAGCTGCAAATCAGAAGTTTGAAAAATTATGAAATACAAAGGAAAGGAATGTGAAGTATAAGTAACATTTTGGAGGCTAAATTCATGGCTATGATTACCTCGATAATTGGCAAAAGCTGTGTTGAATATGGGATGAAGCATGTTCTGGGCATTAAATACGAAGAGACGTGCGTCTAATCAACTGTCAGTAACCTTCAGAGGAATTATAGTAATTTCCGCCAAAAAGGTGTTTCTACCAACTTTCCGATAACACAAAGTTATGTCACCGGAAAGCAGGGGATTATCTGTATAAGGTGAAATGTGATATGACACGTAGTCGTCTTAAGGGAGGACACGTAGAACCCAAGATTGGAATGACCGAAGACCAAACACGGCCATTCTGCTAGCCACCGGAAAGGGTAATGTTCATAAAGATGTGTTAAATACTCTGCGTCCGGTAGCATTTAATAGGAAATATTCTGCAGCATTAAGAGCGACGGTCCGTTACAGAGAATCTGGCATTTATATTCACCGTGACGTCTTCATCAATGACCCTCATAATTGACATTAAAGGAGGACATGATCCTAGGACTTCCTTCCCTAGACATAGCTATAAATAGTGAGCTCAGTTATCATTGTAAAGGACTAGTTTTCTGGCAAAACTTACACTCTATTCTATACAAAGCTTTATACAATTTTACTTTCTTGATTTTTAATCTCATCATTATTATGCCCGGAAACCGTGCTCACGGAATCATCATCTTTGCTATTTCATTTGCATCCTAAGACTAAGTATTGTATATTTCTTCAATTATTACATTATTTCAGGATCAAATTAGTTCACTTGTCTAGAAACCACGTATAAATTCAACTGTACCATTTTACGGGTAAACAGAAATTAGAAATTACTTCTTATACAATATTTGAAATTTATTTACCAAAATTGTCTTAGTTTTGTATATTATCCGCTCTAAACAAGGATTACTTATAAATTATATACAATTCATTATTAGTACATTAAATTAGGGGATTTAGTTACACCTTTTTCCTTTTTCTCTCTTCTCCTCTTTCCCTATTCTCTACCGCCTCTCTCCATATATAATCCATTATTAGTGCCTTAAATTAGGGGATTCAGGTATACCCTTTTTCCTTTTTTTCTCCTCTCCTCTTTCTCATAGTGCCCTAAATATAGTATTTATATAAAATGAAAAGGAGAAAAGTATTATATAAGAATCACTTCTTCTATATATGGACGATAATGAAAGGAATGAATCACAAATAAGGTTTGACTTTTTTGAAACAGAGAAAAAGTCGAAAGAATTTGTTTGAAATGCTCAAAAATATGCTTGTATCTAAACTATTCCCTCGAATTAATGCAAGGTTGCGATCATAACTCATGGTCGTAATGATTTTCACCCATAATAATTATTGCGATTATCGTCTATGTATTTGTATTTGGAGGGTATATATGCCTTCGAAGCTATACAAGGAATTTTCAGTGAGCTACCGATGAGTTTACTTGGAACCTAAACCAGACAAGTTGAATGCTGGAATATTTTAATTTTGATACAAATTTGATACATCTATAACAATATATAAACTAAAAATATATTTTATACGACTAATTATATAGTAAATAACTTTTTATAACTTATCTACAACTTTCATACATTATTCTTACCCGGTTAAATACATCTACAACATCATACAACTTAAATACATTTTTCATATAAATTTTATACAATATATCTTTTGTATTTATTTTGTATAAAATTTGTATATATTTTGTTTGTGGTGTGTTCTTCTTCTTCTCGGAAATTTCAATCAAAAATTTCTTTCTTAATACAAATTTGATACATATCAACAATTTTACGTAAAAAGATAGTATTTATAAATTAAATACAAATTTCATACAATGATTCATACATTATACAACTATCTTTCAACTTTCATACAATATTCAAATAAACAATATATAACTACAATAGAATACGATTTAAATATAATTACATACAATGATAATACAACTCTAATACAATTTCGTAACTGTATTGTATGTCATGTCTTCTTCTTCTTCTTCTTCTTCTTCTTCGAGTTTAAATCTGAAATTCAGTCAAAATCAATTATAATCTTCACCAATCACCCTCAAAATTGAGATATAAACTTCAAATAATATTTTCAATTCTTTGCAATAACACCCAATCCAAACAAACAATAGTTTTTGAAAACCCAAATTCGAATTAAAAGCTTCAAAGCTTCTTCGAAGCTTTTTAATGGCTGTCAATGGTGAAGAATCAAACACCTTCAAACTTTATTGATTGATAATTTCAATTCGAACACCAATTATACAACATGAAAGGAAATTGCTAAGTTAACACTCTATTTATAACAATTGAAATTCATTGATGAATTTCCTAGAAAAAAAAAAGGATGAAAAGCAGAGAAAGACGAAGGAAGAAAATTGGGGAAAGAACAGAGAAGGAGAGAAAGAGAAAGAGACGGAGAGAGAGAAAAAGAGAGACGGAAACAGAGTGCGCGCAGGAATGGGAATTCCCTATTCAATTCATAATATAAAGGGATACTTATTTAAAATTAATTTGTATATAATTGACAAACGATATATGCCCATGTAATTAAGTTAAAACTTTATTAGGGAGGGTAGTAAAGTTTTAAACGTAATATAAGAAGGTAAAAATAACAAACTTTGGTATCACTTATGCTTCGTTTACTTATCATTTTCGTTTTCGATATAAGTAGTATCAGTATAACTTTTACGTATCTCAAATTTAGCTATTACTTCAATTAACCAACAAACACAAAGTAGCTATACCTTATACTTGAATTAACTAATACCTAAATTGGCTAATACCTAAATCTCTGCAATATATAGCTAATAAGCCCTAAAAATCTTGCATTTATCCGTATAACATATCTAGAATAAAAGCACTCCTGACTAATATCATATATCATTTAATTGTAACAACACTTAAAAGTAAATTCCAACTAATTGTTATCTCAATACGAATCTTTGTTTCTATTGTTTTATGTTTTTACCTAAATGAACATTAATATTAAGTTTATCCTGTTTCTTTTATCACTTTTAGGGGTCGTTTGGTAGGCCGTATTAAGAAAAATAATCCCCGTATAAAAATTTAATCCGTCCAATATCATGTTTGGTTGGTCAATTCAATTTACTCCTACCTAATACATGGATTAGTTATACCTCATATGAAGGATTAACTAATACCAAGGAAAGGAAGAGATTACTAATCCCTGGATTAGCTATACATGGATAAGACTTAAAATTACTAAATCCAGACTTATACATTGCATAATTAATTTTTAATACAATGAATCAAACACTTGATAAAAAATAATCCCAGCACTACAATCCCTGCATTACTAATCCCTGCATTACTTGTGTTCGTACCAAACGACCATTAATCATTAAAATCACATGAATGTTACACCTCGTTTTCTTTTTATCCCTTTCATATCATTATATCTACTATTGCATTATAAAAAATAAAATAAAAAATTCCATGCAAAACGGAGCCTTGCACAGATAGATAAGTTATTAATGATCACTTGCAGAAGTTTCATAGCATTTTCTGCTATAATATTCTACATTTTACTAAAGATACCGAGTATCAAAACCAAACCACAATGTCCCTTGAAAAACAGCTGTTGCAACTCGGGGGTTGAAAGGGGGCATAATATGCAGGTCTTCTGTGGGTCCCCCATTTTTCCCTTTGCTATATCTCTGTAAAAATGACAGCCTAATCAACACTTCAACAGCCTGTAAAGAGCTGTTGAACTTGCACTAAAAAAGCTCTACTTCATTGTGTTTTCATGGTGGCATTTGAGGTATATTATTCTTTCTTCTTTTTTTGCTTCACACCCATTTCAAATCTTCAAGTTTGTTAGAACTTGTTAGCTCTTAGAATGAGGTAAGGGTAGTACCAAAAGCTTAAGTCTTTTTGCTCTTACATTGCTCCAGATAGATCTATGATTCTTGAATCATTGTGAGATTGAGGGCTTTTTGGGAAGTGCAAGTCCAAGTATTAATGGTTTGCAAAATCAGTACTTAAAATTCTTTTTGGAGAATTCTGGTGTTTAGCAGTAGCTTGTTGAAATGGTGATTTTTGTTCTAGTTATTGTACTGTCCAGTTTTTTATTTCAAGAATCCAATGCTGCATATACTCCTGCTGATAACTATTTGCTTGCCTGTGGATCTTCCAAAAATGTAACCTTTCTTGGCCAGATTTTTGTTCCTGATACAACCCATTCTTCAGTTGCTTTAGAAAGTCCAGAAAATTCTATTGCTTCTACATCCAATTCCATTGCCCCATTTTCAATTTACCAATCTGCTAGAATTTTCCACACTACAACATCTTACAAGTTTGATATTCATCAACAAGGGCGACACTGGGTTCGCCTTTATTTCTATCCTATTCCTGGCCATAACTTAACATCTGCCTCAATCACTGTGGTCACAGAAAACTTTGTTCTGTTGAATAATTTCAGTTTCAATAAGTATAGAGGTAAATACCTATTTAAGGAATACGCAATCAATGTCACTTCAGATAGCTTGACTATTGCTTTAATCCCTTCAAACAACTCCGTCGCATTTATTAATGCGATTGAAGTTGTATCAGTACCTGATGAGTTGATTCCTGAACAAGCAGTTGCTGTATCTCCACCAGCCCCTTTCAATGGCCTTTCTGAACTAGCCCTTGAGACTGTTTATCGGCTAAACATGGGCGGTCCTTTGGTTACTGCTCAGAATGATACCTTAGGGAGAACTTGGGAGAATGACATGAAGTACCTGCACGTCAACAGTTCTGCGGTCAATGCTTCAGTTAATCCTTCAAGCATAAAATATCCAGATACCATCCGTCCTGAAATAGCACCAAATTGGGTTTATGCTACTGCTGAAACCATGGGAGATGCTAATACTGCCGACGGGAATTTCAATATTACATGGGAGTTCCCAGTTGATCCGAGCTTCATGTATTTCATCCGCGTACATTTTTGTGATATCGTGAGCAAATCCATGAATACTCTACTTTTTAACCTGTATATAAATGATGACATTGCTTTACTGGACCTAGACTTGTCAAATTCAGCTGGTAACTTGGAGGTGCCGTATTACAAGGACTTTGTCTCCAACTCCACAACAAATTCAGGAGTTCTGACAGTCAGTGTTGGTCCAGACACAGGAGCCGATTGGATCAATGCGATTATGAATGGATTGGAAATCATGAAGATTAGCAATGCAGCTAGAAGCTTGAGTGGGGTTTCGTCTGTCGAGACTCTACTTGTGATGCATCACAAAAAGAACAAAAAAGGTGTTATAATCGGGTCTGCTGTTGGAGCATCAGTTGCATTAGCAATTATTGGGTTGTGTTATTGCTGCTTGGTAGCCCGCAGATCAAAGACCTCTCAACAGGGGCAGGGGCACCCATGGCTTCCTCTTCCGCTCTATGGAAACTCTCTAACTTTGACAAAGATGTCTACAACTTCTCAAAAGAGTGGAACAGCAAGTTGTATCTCCTTAGTTTCAACCAATCTTGGTCGATTCTTCAGTTTCCAAGAAATAATGGATGCTACGAATAAATTTGACGAAAGCTTGCTTCTTGGTGTTGGTGGTTTTGGTAGAGTCTACAAGGGAACACTAGAAGATGGGACAAGGCTTGCTGTCAAAAGAGGCAACCCGAGATCTGAACAAGGTCTAGCTGAATTTCGAACAGAGATTGAAATGTTGTCCAAACTTCGCCACCGCCATCTTGTGTCTTTGATTGGCTATTGTGATGAAAGATCAGAAATGATATTGGTTTATGAATACATGGCGAATGGACCTCTCCGAAGTCATCTTTATGGAACGGATCTTCCACCTCTCTCATGGAAGCAGCGTCTTGAGATTTGTATAGGTGCTGCAAGGGGGCTGCATTACCTACACACTGGTGCATCCCAAAGCATCATTCACCGTGATGTGAAAACTACAAACATACTCTTGGATGAGAATTTTGTAGCCAAAGTTGCTGATTTTGGTCTCTCTAAAACGGGACCAGCTCTTGATCAGACCCACGTCAGTACTGCTGTTAAAGGTAGCTTTGGATACCTGGATCCTGAATACTTTAGAAGACAGCAGCTTACAGAGAAATCAGATGTTTATTCATTTGGTGTTGTCCTAATGGAAGTGCTGTGCACCCGACCTGCACTGAATCCAGTCCTACCACGGGAACAAGTTAATATAGCGGAATGGGCCATGACTTGGCAAAAGAAAGGCATGTTGGATCAGATAATGGATCCAAATCTTGCAGGGAAGGTGACTTCAGCCTCCCTTAAGAAGTTTGGGGAGACGGCGGAGAAGTGTTTGGCTGACCATGGAGTTGATAGACCTTCAATGGGAGATGTTCTGTGGAATCTCGAATATGCTCTTCAGCTTGAGGAAACCTCATCAGCTCTGGCGGAGCCCGATGATAACAGTACAAACCATATACCCGGCATACCTTTGACACCACTTGAGCCATTCGACAATAGTGTGAGTATGATTGAAGGGATTAACTCTGGAACTGATGATGATGCAGAAGATGCTGCCACTAGTGCTGTTTTCTCTCAGCTGGTAAACCCACGGGGAAGGTAAAAAGAAACAGTCTCTGGTGTATGTGGTTCAGCCATTTGACATCCCAAAATTTTCATTTTATGGCTTCAACAGAGAGTTAATGTCATTTAAAAATCTTTTCATTCATAGTATTTGAGTCAATTTTTCTGAATAAAAATGCTCGAGCATGTACTGTAAATGATTTGTGGAGCTGGGCATCCATTGAAATTTGTCTTTGTAATACTAAGAGTTGCAACCTTGTTTGAACAATTACATAGGTGATAGAGCTGCTTTTTTCTTTCTTTTTCTCATAGATATCATGACTATAAATTGTCGAAGCATTGTAATCAGTGACTCAGAGAGTAACAATATTAAGCAATTGCTGCAGCACTTTAGCTGAATTATCTTCTAATAGTGGCTGAGTTTGTCAAGCTTTTACTGCTGCCTTTGTTTCCATAAAGACAACAATAATGCTCTCTTAAATTGATCGGTGTTATGAGATAAACTCCATGTTGGGGAATCGGCTTTGACTGAGCTTTACCAATTTGGTTATGAAACAGTTCAGTTGAACACAGATTATCTTTCTGTTTTGCATACACTAATCCTCTATAGAAGTGCTGCGGGCTTCTCAACATCTTAAACATCTGGTAGTTATTAATATGTGGGAAATATGGTTCTTTTGTTGTTGGATCTTTCATATCGTACGCTTCGATAATTTCCTTTGATGCAGTATTGGGCTATTGCTAACCATTTCTTACGCTTAAGTTCTTAGCCGCTCTTTTAATGTATCCAGTTCTAGCATTTTTTCGTAGGTTACACTTGAAAAGTTTTTTTGAAGTCTTATATACACATGCAATTTGTAATTCTGAACTAGGGCATATCAGTAGTCATGTATCCTTGAGGGAAAAAACTTGATTATATAATAAACATACAAAAAGCCCAAATAAAACTAGAAATCCATGCTTTTACATAGATTGGTGGAACAAAAAAGCTTTTTATTTTCTGCAGGTGACAATATTTTCAATTGAAACAAAAGAAACAAAATCCCAATAGAGTCCTCATTTTCTGCAAACTATTCCATGGCCGCTGCTTGATCCCCCAGTACAGTCTAAAGCCCCAGAATCCATGAGTAGTGGGTCTGATTCTTCCAAAACTCCAGCTGGAGAGAAGATACAGGAGTTACAGTTGGGAGACAAAAGGGTTGGAGTTCTGTACTTGTCTTCACCTCCCACTACAGGCATCGCAACACCTAGTTTTGCTGGATTCTTGAAGTCTGGCTGGTAAGTTCGGCCAAGAACACCTTCAACCTTCGTCGAGAGTCCATAGAATCTGAACTGCACGTCCAGGTGAGCGAAGCAGTCATCAGAAGGTAACTGATAGTTGTGGATCCTGTCATCTTCTTTTGTAATAGGTACTACATTAACTGAAATTTCTGCAACTTCTGAAAGTGTGATCAAAACACCGTTCTTGCTTGAAGTTCTTTCTACTTTAATGCTGCTGCTTTCAGAGGATTCCCATGTAGATGGATAGCCTTCAGGTATGCCTAACTCCTTTCCGTCGTAATAGAATTTCAGGTGATCAACTTCGTCGTCCCAAGTCTCTGCCTTGGTAGCCTCAAGAGAGAAAGCATGCGTGTCAAAGAGGATTCCAAGAGCTTGAATCCATGTGTAGTCTCGGGGTCTACCAGCAGGTCGAAGGCCAATGAAGCGAGCATTAATCTGGAGATTAAGGTCTGAAACTAAGCTGAAATGCTCATTGCTCTTGCCATGGAAGTAAAAGACAATTCCATCTCCACCAATGAAGCGAGGATCCAAGCATGCTGCTCCGGGGTGATTGCAATTCGCCTTCCTGTCTGTAAGTATCAAGCATGTGAATATAACATTAAAAAAGAAATAAGATCAAGGATTAAGAACATATATATCGAGAAAAACTCTTTACTTCTGCACTCAGGCTTGCACATGGGGGAATTACAGTTGAGATAGCAAACTTTAGCGTTTGGTTGACTTGGATATGCTGTTGGGCATTCTGGTGGGCAGTAAAATCGTTTCAGAAAGCATTTGCTTTTCCTGCTTTTGCAGGTTATAAGTTCTCCTTTGATCTCTGTTAGACCAGCTAGGAAGAGTATCACAATGGCGAAAAACCACTTGTTTATTAGGTTACTCATTTTCTCCGTTCAAGCTGTATGAAGCTCAAGATGGTGAAGTTTGTCTTTCCCCTTGGCCTCTTATAGAGTAGGCCAAGAACTTTTTCTTTATCAAGTCATATTTTATTTTCTGCAATTTGCCAGTAAAATACTCGTTTGTTCATTCTAACTAGATCTTGAAGAAGAAACTTGCAGTTTAAGATGGATCTGTGTAATGCTTCGCGTAGTTTATAATCGATAGTCAATGCTTTGGGACTTGCAACAGAGTATAATAAAAGGAGTTGACAATTTCTCTGGCAGATCTGGAAGCAAATCACATGACTAGCAGTCCGTGATTAGAGAATAATGAAGTGCTTTAAGTATACAGGATAAAGTTGGCCTATGATACACTACTTAATATGCTCCATTTCTTTCGACTTGCAGAAAGTAGAGAGGTTTAGTCGTAGTGATATTAAAGATTTTAGGTTAATTGCATATTACAAGTAGGAATTTATGGGATGAACTAAAATATGGATGTTTTAGCAAGATGGGGCCTTGTTTCAAGTCAAGGTATATACATGTGGAAAGGAGTTTACTAGCTTCTGTGTGGTGGAACATCGAGGTCTAAGAAAACATTAACATGTTCTGAAGGAACCTTGGATTCTTGCCTATGTTTCCTCCGTGAACAGAGATCTTCGGACATGACCTACATCTTCAATCCCACCGCCCTTGTTCGTAAAGTTGCCTTGCCTTAGCCTAGGGGTGACAAACAAATGGGTCGGGTCGGATACGAATGGGTCAAAACAGAAATATAAAAATAGATAAAATATCTGATCCGATCCATATTTAATGTGAATAGAAAATGGGTCAACCAGCGGATAATATGGTTATTATGGATAACAGTATTATCTATGGTTTTTTTAAAATGATAATTCTTGGGAGAATTCTTACTCTTCCAATTTGAGTCTCTAAAAATATAAAAGTTAAATTCATGATTTATTCATTTCTAAGGGGATAATATGAATTTTATCCATATTTGATTATTTTTAAAAAGTTTATTATCCAACTTATTTTTTACTGAATAATATAGACGGATAATTATTTTTTTAAATTCGTTTTGTCACCACTAGCCTTAGCCTGACGATGCCGTGTCTGTAACCGCATTTACTCTCTCAATCAATTGGTTTGATACACGAGCGGAACTATGTACACATGTGAAAAGAAAAAAAAATGTATACATATATGACTCTTTATTGACAAACAACTGTAAAGCTGAATAGGTTCCTCAATGAATGCAATGATTCTTCAATGGAAGCGTTAAATTCTTCTAAATTAACAACATATCAGACCTCTTTCTCTTCATTTGAATTTGACGATATAGTAATTTTTCGTCAAGATTAGATTCACATTAACAATCTTGCCATAGGCTTTAGTAAAATCAAGGACCTAAAACTACTCCAGTATATCTGGTTGGCAAAGAAATAAGTAGAAGTAACGCATCTTGGTGTGTCGAAAATATTAAGGGTGTGTTTGGTAGGAAAGAAAATATTTTTATGGAAAATGAGTGGTTTTTATCACTTATTTTCTCTTGTTTGGTTGGTGAGTGAAAAGCTTTTCCGGAAAATATTTTTTCGTATTTGATTAGAGAGTAGCAAATATAATTTGTACTCCATAACTAAAAAGAAAATACATTTTTTTTGGCTGAAAAGAAAGTACTCTTTTTACAACATGAAAATAAAGACTCACTTTATTGAAATGAAAGAAAATACTTATTTTGTTAAAATGAAAGAAAATAGTTTTTATTACATTATTTTTCAAAATGAAAGAAAATATTTTTACAACATCATTTTGTTGAAATGAAAGAAAATAATTTTTACTACATCATTTTGTTGAAATGAAGGAAAATACTTTTCTAATTCATGAAAGAAAAGTACTTTTTTTTGTTAAAATGAAAAAAAAAATTATATCATGAAAAATACTCATTAGTTGAAATGAAAAAAGTTACTCTATCTATAACATGAAAAGAAAGTATATAATATTTATATTAAGGGTGAGAGTGGAGTCGAGAGGGGTGGGGTAGGGGTGGATGTGAGGGTGGGAGGGGGGTTAGTGAGGATGGGGAATAGGACGGGAAAGATTGAAAAAGAGTGTTAGAAAATATTTTAAAGGAAAATATTTTTCAAAATATTTAAGTCAATTAAACATGAAAAAATTGAAAAATATTTTCTCCTCACCAAACGCACCCTAAAAGTGTGCTAAACAGTAATTCTTGGAGCTATTCCAAATTTGGAAGCTTTAGAGCTCTTGGAGAAAAGGCTGGGTATCTTCAATTCCGGTGCTTTCGAAGCGAAGATGCCTTTGTGTCACCTTCCTCTCCATTACACTTACAATATGTGCATTCAGCTCTAAGAATACAAGAAAAACCAGCAGATTAAAAATTAAAAAATATTGAAAACACAAGCAAATGATAAAGCAGGAATTAAGGCCATGTGGAAGGTTCTTGCAAGGGATTTAAGCTCTGTGATGCCCTAAATTATACCCCAACTAGTAAAAGATGCAGAAACGATTCAGGGAGATGGTAGCCTTGGTACTGTCTATCTCTTCAAATTTGACTCTGGTCAGTTTTATTTATTCTGCGCTCCTTTATTTTATTTTTTTAGATGTATCATTAGGTCATATCTAAAGTCGACATGCACCAGTTTGCAAGGGTGAGCGAATGTGTTAAAACAGGACGAAGTCAATCTAAAATCTCATGGAGGTAAGTTGTTTTCGAAGAGTTAAAATCTCATGAAATCTATGTATGCATAGTAAAAGATGGTGCTACAATGGAAGAAAAGTATTTATATTATATAGGAACATGATAATTAAGTAAAGATCCCGAAAAGAGTAGCATTTGTAGCTGTGTGTATTATATATATAATTAAGTGGTTTTATATTATGGCTGAATATGACCCAAAAGGTAGTCAAATGAGATCGATTTGAAGAGACTACACAGTAATTTGTACTGTAATCTTTAATTAAAATTTTTATAGTAGGAAAAAAAAAAAAGTAGTCATTCAAAGAAAGCAAAAAATAAGTCCAACGTAACATAGAGAGATTGCTAAATTTGAAGCTTGAACTAAAGGCAATCAACTGTTTCGAGGCAATTCTTGCCAACCTGGATGTTCAATTGCACATAAAGGGAATTTGAAACATTCTTAACTGAATGTGTGACTAAAAGGTTTAGATAACAATACCATTTCCGCCCTACCCAAGTGATACCTTCAGCTGGTCATCGGCAAATCCTAAAGCTTTCGGATCGGCACAAGTTAATTGACACAACGAATCTAGAAAAAGTGTCACCAAATTTACACATGAAATTTTACATATTACTGTTTCATATAATTCGTGGAGAATAATAGAATATTTTAATTCTAAATATGAGGGTATTTGAAAATGTTGTGTATCTCTAAAAATAAAAAGTAAAGAACGAAATTCATGCAAATTCAATGGGTTCCGGGGAGAACATAAATAACGCTCAAAGTGGATGGTCCTGAATTTTTGTCCTCGCTTATCTCATGGGTAGAATTTCAAGTTTAATAAGGTTGCCTCTTGCGTGCCCCATGGCAACATTTTTAACTTTTGATCTTGAAGTTCTACCCATGAACGCATGGATCAAAAATTAAAAACCACTTCAGAAAGTATTGCAATTTGTTGGTTCAATTGGGCAAGTGGAAAAATAGCCGATTATAGGATCCTTGTTTAAAGAATAGTAAAAAGAAATTAGAAAATTAAAATTTAACTTCCTCACAATCAAATTAAAACAAGTTAAAGTCGCGTATTTGAAGTTTCAAACTCCAGAGATGAAGTCAAATTCAGACGTAAGGTTTGAAGAAGTCAAAATTTGAAATATATTTTTTCAAACTTCATACAATCGGTGTTAAGTTGGGCTTGACACCAAAGCTTTTATGTGCCAAAAGTTGCCGAGAGTTCACAGAGAAAGAGCCTACACAAGCCACAACGTAAGGTGAAGTTGAAGATTGGCATTGATATCCAGCAGATTTGGAAACATCAAACTTTGCAAAAGTAATAAAAAGAAAACTCCTCCATCCGTTTAACCTTTCTAGAAATCGATAATCCTAAATATCCCAAAAATTAGCTTTCAACAAAGAGCTTTCGTTGTTTCATTAAGCAAGCTATTGTTACGAAAACATGAGTTGTTGTAGTTAAGAAGAAGTAGCAGGCGCGAGAAGAAGCAACAATATCGCTGATTCGTCTTGAAGTTGCCCTTTGCATGCTAATTCAAACTAATAGCCGAATAATGTATATTTTGTGTGTATATTTATTTTTATTTTTGTATGTTATATACAAAAATTGTATGAATTTTATATATTTTTTCGGCTATAGGATTCGGCCCTATTGATTTAAGCACTCAAGCCCATATTCACTCTCGTAGTTTGGTGAAACAGTGGCGAAGACACATGGTCTTTACCATCCTTCGTCGAAAAATTATACTATGTATATATGTAAAATATTACGTTTTAGATGTATAACACATATTGAACACTCTTTGTCGGAATTTTTTTCACTTCTTTCAAATTTGAACAACCTTGAAAAAATTCTTAACTTCGCCAGTGCGGGTAAATAACATTAAAATAGCACCAGTTAGCCACTTTTAGGACACCTATTTAGACTTTAGGCAGTTTTTAATAATTATTTAAAGTCTAGCTAGAACTGACAAATTTCAGATCGCTGCTCTTCTTCCTCCTCCTCCTCCTCCATTTCGGCTTTTTTTTTTTCTTCTTTTTTTATGTCAAACCAAAGGTCTGAAGTTTTGAACTGCCAGATCCTAATTCAGACCCAGAGTCTGAAGTTTGATTCTGAGTGCTAGGGTGAAGTCCAGCAATAGCCAATTTTAAGTTCGCTATTTAAAATATATCCATAATTTATAATGTATTTAAAGATTAGTTAATTCATCCAAATTTCAGGACTAAGTATCCTGAATTTGGTGCTGCTAATTTGAAATTCAGGACTAAGCGTCTTGAATTTCTAAAGTACTAATTTAAAATTCAGGACATAAGATTCGAACTTTTGGATACAATTTTCAAACTTTAGAACACTATGTCCTGAAGTTTGAACTTTGAGGTTTAAACTCTAGGACGTCTGTCACGGAGTTTGAGCTAAATCAGCTTATCTTTAAATATATTATAACTGTGGATATATTTTAAATAGCATGCTTAAAAGTGACTACCTGGTGTCATCTCCACAACTTTAAAATGCTTTTAAAATTACGTTATTTAGTCAATACTAGTATCTATAAACGTGTGTTGCACGTTAATAATGGTACATGATGATTTAAATCTTTATTTAAATGAAGGAACAATAAAATTTAATTAGTGAGAGAAATTTTATATTTAATACTACAACAATCATCTAAATGCCGAAAAATATTGTTACATTAGTATAATACGTGAATTCAAAATGAAAGGATATCATCAGAACTTACATAAACGATCAATTTTAGTCATGTTAAGTAGATAACTATGTATTGTAGTTTAAAGATATCTAATGTGATGGTATCTTACCGAATACTTCTTTATAGACGGTGTTTTTCTGTATATGTTTCCTTCTAATGCTTTGGTTATTCTGTCATAACCAGAACTCTGGTTGTCGATATTGATATCTCTCTTGAAAGTGCAACATATAGTTATTCGTGTAAGAAAACATATTGTAATAAATATAGTCCAATATTTAGGCTGTTTGTCCTTGTGCTTTATTTATTACAATTACAAAACCTAAACATATTAAAAATTATTTTTACACAAATTTAAAAGGATGTTCTTAGTTTCAGAAGATGAAGTTGACTTAGGGGATAAATACATACTTAAAAGAACATTGACCAGTATCATAAGTTCTACATGTATGACGGTATTGTCAAAACTTCTATATACCATATGTGTACTATTACGTAAGCTATTCAGCGGATCTAAGTTTTTAGATGCATGACGGGTATATTTTTATTCAAAATCAACCTATATGCAATGGGAGATCAATTTTAACATAGTCTATTATATATATGGTGACACTAACATACGTAAGAAATAATGATAAGTGTAATTTGAGGTCAAAAGTGTAATTTTAGCAAGCTAGCTTTTACAGTTTTTGCTTTGGTCAATTTTGGAACTACTGATCGTACTTGACAGAAATCACCTACCAAACTATTACTTTTCCACCAAACGGTTCATCGACATCCAATATATCTCTATAACTCTGGGCGATTGTTTCGATCGTTTGACGCTTAGCCAAAATCGATTCGTCTCATATTATCACTTTTGCTTTCCTTATAAGTTTAATACTATTGTTGTGCTTTGATATATTTGTGATGGTTATTTCACAGATTTAAAGAGGTATATCAAATCTAAAGTGATTTGTAGGACCTCATAATAAAATCGTTGCTGGTACACTACTTGTTCTTATTGCTAACAATATCATGCCTCTTGATCTGACATTTGCAAGTAATGCATGGCATAGGAATATTATTTCGATTCCACCGGAGGCATCTACAAAGGATAATTCTGCTATACCAGAGTCGACTTTTTATAATATAGTCTTGAAAGCTTATTCTTGTTCAGAATTTAGCTTTGATTGTGCTTTCTCAGCACTTGTATGACCTTCTTAATATTATACTAATATTTTTTACTTTGCGATCTATTTTTTTTTTAATCTCTAACACTCTTTTTATGAAATAAATTTATGTACCCTAAATTATTTTTTAACTTGATTAAAAAAATTTACTCATATGATGAATTTAAAATATAATTTAATTGGATTCTCTTGCTAAATAATTAATTGAAAGATTTGATTATTTGGTTTAAACATAAATATAATTTATTTTCTGTTGATTTAGATTCTTAATATTTGTTCATCTCATGTTTGAATATTTAACCGTAATTATAATTTTATCCACCATAAATTTTATTTTTAGAGTAAAAGATCGATCTGGCATTCTACTTTTAGATCTTTATGTTTGCAAATTCAATAGTGGTATTGGCTCTTACCAACCTTTTTCTTTCTTTTCTCACATATTTATATTCCTAAAACTTTTCTAGTTGTTCTTTAATAATTGGGTATATTTTTCTATATAACACAAAAAAATAATTAAAAAAAATATAATTTGAGTAGGAAAGCAATTCAAATATAAATATAATATAATAATATATTATCGTGAAGATTTTTTTCTCAATTTCAACGCTTTATGCAGTCCGTTTAGCATTTCTTTTATTTTTTCTTGATATTAAATATTATAGAGTGGTAACGTATTACTAATATTGAGGATGCTTATGAAATTGATCTAATTAAACCTATCTACATATTTTTAATAAGAATTCAATAGAAAAGATTGTATTAATTTTAAAATCTTAAATATTAAAAAAAATTAACATAGAAGTTATTGTACTCCAAAAAAATAAGTAATTACAACTATGTCATTTTCCTATGAGTTCTTCTGTTTAATATTTTAGGGCTATTTTCGTCTATCACTACTATATTTGTGTTTTTATAATAATATAGGCTCTCCTGTTTCAAAATAGATTTGGCCAATATAATACATTTTCAAATTAAATTAGTAATAGGAGTTTTCTAAGAAGTATATCCTAAAAGTAATAGGATTACATGGCTAAAAATATGTCCATATCCCAAAAGTAATTATACTAATAGAAAATCTAACATGTCCCTAAAGATATTAGGTTCACATGCTAACATGTAGTATTTTTATGCCCGAAAATAATTATACTAATAGGATTCCTAAAGGTAATGTAGTATGATGTCCTAAAACTAATAGGATTACAAGGCTAATATCTAAAAATCCGATTGTGTCATTTTATTATGAGTTATTATGCTTAATATTAAAAGGTTATTTTTGTAATCCAACATTTTGTTCATGCTTTTATAATAACTAGTCTCTATGTACGTGCCTCGCAAGTAAATCCTTAGGACTGAGATAAAGAAAGATAGAAAAATAAAAAATAATGTAAGAGATCAGTAGATATTAGAAGTCTACCAGAATAAATGCGACTAGTTGTTGTTTAAAAAAAAAGAGTTGATTTCATGCAGCTTATGAGATATCAAAGACTTACTTTTTTAGCTAATTCATACCATGAGTATTTTATTATGATTATTAATTTTTCGTTACTTGTA
Organism: Nicotiana obtusifolia; assembly: GCA_002018475.1. Lineage (NCBI taxonomy): Eukaryota > Viridiplantae > Streptophyta > Magnoliopsida > Solanales > Solanaceae > Nicotiana > Nicotiana obtusifolia. The sequence continues at coordinate 84,898 of MCJB01001792.1, forward strand.
TGAACAAATTAGTTAAGGAAAACTTCCCTGAGATTATAAAATAATTTGGTATAATGAACCATAAGAACTTGCTTATGGTTCTTTGAATATGTCAACAATATTAGCAGGTCAACATTTTGAGATTTTTTTGTCAATCACTATGGCGTTTTAACATTCATGCCTAATTTTTATATGTGGTATTGTGGTATATCATGTGTTAGAAAAATACAACCTTTTATACCTACTTTTAAACTATATGTGAAATCACAAATATAAATAAACATATATAAAAGTGCAAATTCTTGAAAATAATCAACATTAATCCTATTTTTTTATGACTTAGCACTTCAAAATGACTGAATAGTTTGTTAAGATTGAAAATTTTACTAAACATAATTGTATATTAACATAATATTTATGTCCCTCTTGATAATTTGAAAGTCTCTATTGGACGTTACGGTAATATGCGTTTTCTTATAGATCTCTTGAGTATGGAAGCATCTCAGCATTCTATAAACACATTTTCTTTCATATATCTGGTAAAAGGGACAAAAATAATCAATGTATACAAAAATGAATATAAGGTGATCTTTTTCTCCTTCAACAAAACTTTATTTTTAGGTCTGAAAGTATAATAGATGACCGATTTAATTAATGTTTAGCTGAAAGCATTCACTCCAAATATTGATAGGTCTCGTAATCCATTTGTAAAACTTTCACAAAATCCTTTGCTCCAGCTGGAGAAAATAACAATCTATTCGGTAATTGTTATTTAAACAAAAAGAAAAAAAAGACAATATTATTGGTTCATAGTAGCAGAGCCATCTCAAGATAGACAAAAAGTCGGCAAATTAAACCAAGTAAATAATACTTCGACGTTCTTAGTTTCCGTAGTTCATCAATTGCCCATTGACAAAGGACCAAACATCTAAAACTAATGCTCATAAGTTTTTGGGTAGATAAAAAGCATATGATTAAACACTTAAGTTGTTGAAACATATGATCAATAAGTACCAATGTGGGATATGAGGGAAGAGGTTTTACAAATAAATTGTACAAAATTACAACCATTATAAATGTTTCATAATAAACTCTCTCCTACTTAATTTATTTTTATTTCACCAAGTATCTTTTGTTTACTAAATATGACGGTGATGTTAAAAAAATATTAAGTGAAAAAGTAAAAAATAAATAAAAGAAACAGTTGATTGCCACTATTGATACCTTTCTCAAACCTTGAGTGTTGCTCGATCTTTTCTTATCAATATTTAGTGTAGGGACACATTAATTTTTTATATATAAAATTAGTATCTTTAAAAAAATAAGAATACTATACAACTTGCTTTTTTTCCCTCCATTGAGATGCATACATGGAATTAATCTTTAAGAAAGAATTTTTATGATCAAGAAAATTAAATTAACTCCAGAAGGATTGATGTCTCGTGCATGCAACTATAGTTGATGAAAACCTATAATTAAACAGTACAACAAAAAGATATAGCAAAGATATTATAATTGAATCAAGCGCACAACATGAAGTATTCATCCAAAATCTCTACAAATTAGCCCTTATTGCCCCGCTCAATAAGCACCACATAATTATACAAAGAAAAACATCCATAATAAAAACCCAAACAAAGCCCTAGCCCTCATACCCAAATATAACTATTATTAATTATTATGCGCATAGCAATAAATAAAAACTAAAAATAGCAAGAAGGAAAGGATACAACAAAAGCAAGACGATATGCTGGCATAACTTATTCTCAATTGAGATAGATATATGAAATTAATTTTAGAGAGACAATTTTTGTAATAAATAAAATTATATTAACGTATAAAAGAATGATATTCTGTGCGAGCTGCAAAGCAATGAGGCAACAATGTAACGTGTTCAGTGTTCCTTTATGTAGGTGTTCTTGACTTCTTATCCGTGTAAAATTTTTATGACCGTAGGAGTTCAAGATTAGATAGGAACATATTGTTGTCCAAAAAGAAGAAGGCTACTATACAAAGCATCTATTGTCCAAGAAGAAGTAGGCTACTACCCTCTAAACCAAATATAGTGGCGGTGAGGAGTAGTCCAAAACGATAAAGTGTCAAAGAATTTGATCCAAAATCAACTTTGTAGGCTCGATGTATGTGTAGTTTAAATTCGAAAAGAATTTCAGTTTTAGGAGATTTATAATTAAATCCTTAAATTATACTAATAATTAAGGCTATAAAAGACAATGAATATTTTGGGGATATTTTAGTTGTTCAATATTTAGTATAAATTATTTATATGTTTATAATAGATATAGATATAGATATAGATATAAACATAGATAGATGAATAGATAGATAGATATAGATTAGATATAGATACATACATATGGGTCCTAAAAAGGCTATTTGTGCACTTGGGCCAGAAATTAGCAACTGAATGGAGTTGAAATTCGGACCCTAATACCGGCGAATGATTTTGGCCCGCCAATTTCAAATGTCGCCGGAGTAAAACTCTCTGCCGTCAATACTTTGCTTCACTCCGCCTGAACACACCTCCACGATCGTCCTTTCTCCACAGAAATCAAGCTGTAAGTTCCCTTTTTTCACTCCTCTGCTTTCTCTCTCCTCCTCCTCACTGTCTCTCACGAGACAAAACCCTAATCCCTATTTCCCATAAGATAATTCGAATTGGGAATTGAGATGCAGCACTTTATACTCCTTCCACATAAAGAAGGCCTCTTTGAATAATGAAATTCAACTTTTAACACCCTCTTTACTATTAGTCGTGAATATTTTCTTTTACATTGCGGAGATTGCCCAAGACTGAGCTAAATTGATATGTTGATACCAAATTACCGAGATAGTTGAACTTATGGACCTATAATTAGGTTGGATTCAGTGTAATGTGGAAATAGAAAATACCAATATCACCTCCATTTTTAAAATTCATGATATCTGAAGCCATAATAGGCTAAAAGATCCATTTGTATTCGAATTGGGTCCACCATTTAGAGCTTCCAAAAAAAAAAAAGGAAACAAAATGGAGACCCCAAATTCACAGGGTTCGATCTCGAAGAGACCTGTCAGAAAGAGGGTAGCTTCAAGGAATTATAATGAGAATCTGATGGATGAGTTGATAGAGGAGCAGTTGGGTGGCTCTGTGAGGAAGAGGAATAGAACAAAGAAAGATTTGGAGAAAGAAACTGAAATAGAGGCCATGATTGCTATTTCTTTGGGCTTCCCCATCGATGACCTTCTTGAAGAAGAAAGAAAGGCTGGAGTAGTAAGTGAACTGGACGGGAAAGAGCAAAATGATTACATTGTTGTGAGGAACCATATCCTTGCAAAATGGAGGGAGAATGTGCATATTTGGCTGTCCAAAGGAAAGATAAGGGAAACTGTAAGTGCCGAGTATGAGCATCTGGTGGCCGTAGCATATGACTTTCTTTTGCATAACGGGTATATAAATTTTGGGGTTTCACCATCAATTGTATCTCTTATTCCCGAGGAACCTAGTGAAGGGTCTGTAATTATTGTTGGTGCTGGACTCGCTGGTTTAGCTGCAGCAAGGCAACTGATGTCATTTCGTTTCAAGGTGGTTATCCTTGAAGGTAGGAACCGACCTGGAGGGAGAGTTTATACTCAGAAAATGGGGCGGAAGGGCAAGTTTGCTGCTGTGGATCTTGGTGGCAGTGTCATAACTGGTATCCATGCAAATCCTTTGGGAGTTTTGGCTAGGCAACTTTCCATTCCGCTTCACAAAGTTAGAGATAAGTGTCCTTTATACAAGCCTGATGGAGCTCCTGTTGATGCAGAAATTGATTCCAGAATTGAACTCATTTTCAATAAGCTACTAGATAAAGTTACTGAGCTAAGAAAAATAGTAAGTGGATTGGCTAATGATATCTCGTTGGGCTCCGTTTTGGAGATGCTTAGACAACTATACGCTGTGGCTAAAACTACAGAGGAGAGGCAACTTCTGGATTGGCATTTTGCAAACTTGGAATATGCAAATGCTGGATGCCTCTCAAAACTCTCTGCTGCCTATTGGGATCAGGATGATCCTTATGAAATGGGTGGTGATCATTGTTTTCTTGCTGGTGGAAATTGGGGTATAATCAGAGCACTGTGTAAAGGAGTTCCTATATTTTATGACAAGACTGTTCAGACAATAAAGTATGGAAATGAAGGAGTAGAGGTCATCGCCGGGGGCCAGGTTTTTCAGGCAGACATGGTCCTCTGTACTGTTCCTCTTGGGGTACTAAAAAGAAGATTAATTAGATTTGAACCAGAGTTACCTGAGAAGAAGCTTGAAGCTATTGATAGGCTAGGATTTGGGTTGCTGAATAAGGTTGCCATAGTATTCCCTCATGTTTTTTGGGGGGAAGACTTGGATACCTTTGGGTGCCTCAACCATTATAGCCATAGACGAGGAGAGTTCTTCTTATTTTACAGTTATCATACTGTTTCTGGGGGTCCAGTTCTTATTGCACTTGTTGCTGGTGATGCTGCTCAACTTTTTGAATCCACAGAGCCAGCCACTTTAATTAATCGAGTTATGAGCATTCTCAAAGGTATCTTCCATCTTCTTTTATGTATTTTTATATTTTTCTATCGGTGGTGTCGGGGTCAACCGACGAGCACCTTGACTAATCCACCAGACAGCTCATCCAGCTCACAAGCTGCAGGTTTCCCAGGTAATCTTTGCTCAATAACATCCAAAAAAGAAAAAAGATCCTGCTCACTTAGGCTGGAGCGGATGGGTTCATTCCAAGTGTTGTAGTTGGTATTCCCATGTCTCAACCACTTGGCGATCTCCTTGCGGACGTATCGTCCATCTTTATGCAGGACTAGATAGATTTAATTTTCTTTTCCCTGTTTTTGTTCTTTGAGGAAGAACATGAAATCGGGTCTCATATTCATCTGGCTGCGTTGACAGGCATCTATGAGCCAAAAGGCATAAGCGTGCCTGATCCTATACAATCCATATGTACAAGGTGGGGAAGTGATCCCTTTTCGTTTGGATCATATTCACATGTTCGCGTTCAGTCTTCTGGCAGTGATTACGACGTACTTGCAGAAAATCTTGAAGGTCGGCTGTTTTTTGCTGGAGAGGCTACAATTCGACAACATCCAGCCACCATGCATGGTGCCTATTTGAGTGGCTTAAGAGAAGCTTCTCGCATTTCCCAATCCATGAAAGGGAGGCAAAACAATCCAAGGAAAACTGTACCAAAGAATGTCGGACCAAGCAATGATGTATTGGAAGAGTTGTTCAAGAGGCCAGATCTAGCATTCGAGGACTTCTTGTTTGTATTTGATCCCTTGACTTATGATTCTAAATCTTTAGGACTCATGAGAGTTACTTTTGCAAAATTCAATGATGAAGTTAATGCAGAACTGTGTTGTGGCAAGGAGGCAGATAATATGCCTCAGCATTTATTAAATCAACCATTGCAGCTTTATACAGTTGTGTCTCGTGAGCAGGCGGCTGAGTTGCAGTTGGTGAAGGGTGGAAATGATTGTAAATTGTCTTTCATGCTTAAAAGTCTTGGCTTGAAGTTACTGGGAGCTAATGCATTAGGAATTCTAGGCAACTCTTTAGCGGCTAACATTTCTAATTCTCGAAAAGGCAGAGGCCGGAATCGAAGTTATGGTGCCCAACAGAATGCAAGCTACGCTAATATTCAGCTATCTTGAGTGATGCTGAATGTATCTTCAAATTTGTGGAATGCAGTAGAGATGGCACTCATTTACATGTTACATTGACTGACCAGGACAAATATTAGTATGTTAGTTAGTCATAGCATGCATTCATGTTGCTCGCTGGTACCTCTTGTGCAACTGGCGACGTAGTATGTGCTCCAAGACCTCATTAAGATTCTGTTTTAGCTGTGAAGTTGAGTAAGCCATGGTGAAAAAGGATTGAGGAATCAGCACATTTGCATCTGGCTTGAGAGTTTCAAGCCTTCCTGTTCTGTATCTGTTGGTTTTGTTGTGGATATTCTTTTGTATGTTTGTCCTTAGTACTCCTGGAAAATGCAAAGACGAAACTAAAAGTTTTTTTTGGTCCCTTTTGTAGGCGAACTTGTATAACTTTTGGAAGAAAAGAAACAAGTAGGATGGGGTTAGACTTGTTGTAAACTTGTACCAGTAAAGAGCTGAAAATGAAAAAGAAACCAGTCGAATGCATGTCAGCTGTGTGTCAATTTATTGATTTCTTGTAACTTTGTTTTACACAGATTATCAGCTCCTAGATGTCTCTTGTTACATATACTGCAGTTTATTAGCTATTTAAGCTAGTTATCAGTTCTCTTTCTCTCTCTCTCTCTCTTGCAAAGTAAGCTAATTTTGCAAGTTGTACTCAAACTATAAAACAACTGATAAAAAATACCGCTCGTCCGTCTAAGAGAATGTTGCATTTCACACCTTTGGTCACGTTTGAATGTTTTTGGATATTTGACCAAAGAGACATCCGTTTTTTTGAGTGTCCCGATTACATTTCTCGTTTTACTATTAAGAGATAAAATAATAATCTAATTTTGGATCAATCTCATAAAACTCATAAAATTTGTAGGATATTTAGAAATGATGTTGTATACAATAACAATGCCTCAAATCTCAAGCAGGTTGAATCGGCTATATGAAACCTCACTGAAAGTAAAACTAACTGGTAATCGTCTAACATCAAATGTTCTTAAGAAAGTCAACGCATGCACGGCAATTGCAGTCCTCGAATTTGCACATGCTACAACCAAAGCAAACACACCTCACGCAACCATTGCACTTGGCAGTTCTGGGACAAGCCCTGCATGCTTTTCTACTTTCTCTTTCTTCAGCATCGTTACAACTTATTCTGCCAAAAAAACACACACACACACACACACAATTTCGTTAGATAGTGAAACAAACTTATGATAAACAACAAAATAAATTAAAAAATTCGGTATGCAAACTTCTATTCTACAAACTAAACCCTCTCTTATCTAGAACTGTATGGCATGTTTCAACATGATCTTATGGCTAAATCGTTCTTGATCCTGTTATGACATATGAATAATGAAACAGTTAAGAGCCCCACCTAGGACAGAATTATTAAAGAAGTCTTTGCACGATTATTCTAATTTAAGCGGTTCTAACCGGTTGTTGTCCGGGTTCTAATAATGTTACAGACTATAGGAATTACTTACTTGCAGTTGGCCTTTTAAGTAATTTGATTTTAAAAGTATCATTTTCAATCTTAATGTATAAATTTAAACTCTTCAACTAAACACATCTATTTATCTCACAATGCAACGTATCAGCTATTATACGCCTAAACCAGCCGTATTATGTCCTATAAGATATTGCATGTAGTAGGCTATGCATGTGTGATGTTGTTTGAATATTTGTAATAGTGAATCAATTATAAAAAACCAGCATTTTCTGGTAATGTCTCTATGACAAGCTACAAGCATATCTTTCTATGTCAATGCACAATATGTATATTTGCTCATATCCTACACGCATTATCAATTGATGATTGTTACTTCACTAATCTAGTAGACATTGAAGTAGTATGTATTCTCTAGTTATTACCAACTAATAGTAAACCTATTTCACATAAAATAAAAACAAACAAACAGAATAAATAACGCTGGTTACTTGTTACAACATATTAAAACTGTAATACGAGGAATCGGGAATATAACATTACCTTTTGTGAGGCATATCAGAGCATTTCCAATCCTTGTTAGCAACAGCATCATGATAAATTCTGCATTCTTCTTTAGTGCGTAGAAGAAAGCGACGATCTTTGTTACAATTAGTGCAACGAATGAACTCATCACGATGTATGATTTGGCCACGAAGAGGCCTACGGAATGTATCAGTGTGATATTTCAACAAACATGTCTTCCACAAATTTTCTCTACGCCCTTCCTTATTATTTACCCAAATTTGGCTTTTCCAATTCTGAATTGCCGTCTTCCTCCCAGCATGTTTTGCAAACTCAATCGGTGATAACTTCACTGCCAAAGAAACAAGTTTTCAAGGGGACAATTCAATAAATAAGAGGCAATAATTCAAACTATAATACATGACATCGAATCCCTGCTGCTTAGTTTAGTGGTGAATTCAAGATTTAAGGCTAGAGAATCCTGCTCTTTAATTAATATATGTGTCAATATTTTTCAATGCACATATAGTTTGAGCTGGACGTATTGGATTCTGTTCATGAGCCGTTGTGTCTAGTATAGATATGTAGTTGGACGTTTTCCTCTCCTTGTTAACTAGGTGGAAAAAAGATGTATGAAATAATAATAATGGAAAATAAATAGGACCTTCTGGGCAACCTCGATAACATTGACAATCAATTTCAAGCCTCCCCTCTGGGAAAATTCTGAGCTTTCCATTTGTGTCACCGAATTTGGTAACAGTGCAGCCACATTCGATCTCGACATAGTCCGATCCTCTCTTTAACACACCCATGAAATTTTCTAACTCTTTTTCTGTAAACATGTCTGCAACCTTATAAACAGAAAACATTGGTAAAAATTATGTCATTTCAGGATCTAGTCACAGAATGTCGAAAAATCAACCCTTTTATTGACGCGACATAAATCGTCAGATCTATTAATCAATATTTAAAGCTCAAGCATTTAACCTTTTCTATTTCGTACCACAGCAATCGATACAGTTAATGTCTTGATACTATCACAAAGTTACTTGAATGCATAACAATTTATTGACCAAGATACGCTAGTTATGTGCATAAACAATAAAAGAAAAAAGTAATAATAAAAGTAGAAGAATAACAGTACTTGTACACTTGGTGCAAATTAATAGAGCTGCCCAAATAGTCCTTTTTAAACATACATCTGAAATAACATCAAGTCGAGCACAAAAATAGATCTTAAGTTGCTAACAAGGAATAGACATACCTTTTTAAACTCGAAATGTCAAGTGTTTATGAGTATATCTATGAAGTTATATTCAATTTTTGTGAATTCTGATATAGAACTCTGCGCCTCCAAAACCTTTTGAAATGCTAACAATTTCTCATATTCATGTAATCGGAGTTTTAAATAGTAATATATCTATAAGGTAAATAATTAAAATGAACAAGATTACGTCTTACCTGGAAAATTGACCGTTGACATCACAACAACCTAATAAACGTAAGAAAATTATATTAAATAATTATTTATCCTCTTCCAAATGACCAACATGATCCCATTTATTCTTGTAAAGACCCGATAGGCCGTTTAGAATACTAAATCTTCATTCCGTGTTTCGAGACCATTTGTAGCCTTATTTGATGATTTATAACTTGCGTGCGTGGTCCGTGTCGAATTTTAAAAAGTCCAAATGCAATTTTTTTTTTTAAAATGTGATTTTAACTTTGAAAATGGCTAAAGCTGACCACGGTCAATGTTTTTGCTAAACGACCCCGAATCAGTATTTTGATGATTCCGGTAGGTTCGTATGATGATTTTGGACTTGTACGCATGTTGGTAGGGGTCCCAAATGACCCCAGGCCGTTTCAACGCTTTATGTGGAAAGTTGGAAACTTAAGTTTAAACTTTAAAAATCTTGAGTTTTGATGATCCATTCTTAATTTTAGATGTTATTTTGATGATTTGAGCTTGTGAGCGAGTTTGCATGATGTTATTACACTTGTTTGAATATTCGTGCTCGAGTGAGGTTCGGATAGTTTGCGAACTGTTTTTGCATAGCTGAAGGATTGCCGATGTACTGAGGTTGCGAGGTTCTGTTCGCAACTGCAATCCTTGCATTTGCGATGTTGGACAGGGACAGGGAAACTTTGCTTTTGTGAAGTTTTAGTCGCTATTGCGAACATGGGGTTACCGCAATTGTGATAGTTGTGTCGCATTTGCGACACTAGACAGTGGTCGGACAGCTTCACATATGCGAAGCTTTGTTCGCTTTTGCAAGGGGTTGGACCTTTGCAAATGAGAAGGCTTAGTCACATATGCGACATCTGGGAGGCTCAGTCACTTATCGCATTTTCGGACATCGCAGTTGAACAAGAGTTCGCAATTACGATACCTACAGCTGGGTAAAAGATTAAGATTTTGGGATTTAACTCATTTTACACTATTTTTGAGACCTAGACTTCGTAAAGGCGATTTTTAGAGAGCAATTTCTTTTGTATTTCATAGGTTAGAAATCTTAACTTGTTTTCATTCAATTTCCATCACTTTTGCATGAATTTCAATATCAAATCTAAAATTCATAGAGTAGAAATTGAGGATTTTGGGTAAAAATTAAGGATCTAGTAAAATTGAGATTTAGACCTCAAATTAAGGTCGGATCTCGAAACAAATCACATATTTAAACTCGGACTGAATGGATAATCCGAATTTGATCTTAATTTTGGATTTGGACCACGTGGGCCCCGGTTGAATTTTTGTAGACCTTTTCAAATATGATAAATATCGAACCTTTTAATTTGAAGGTAGTTTCTAAAGTTTATTTTGACTTGTTTGAATAATAATTGACAAGATACAGGTGGTTTGGAGGCTTGTTCTGAAGGAAAAATCATATTGGATTGTTGATCTTATTTCAGAAAGAGGTAAGTATCATGATTAACCTTGATTTGAGGGAATTAGGACATGATTAGTCTATTTGATACGCGATTTATGTGTGAGAATGACGTATATGCAAGGTGCCGAGTGTATATGCATTGTCATGGGTTCAAGCATGCGAGGTATATTACTTTATTTTATGTCTTTAATTATACCTTGTCTTTAATTATTTCATGTTATTACTTGTTAGGTGCTCATAGTTGATACATGTTTCACTTTATATATGTGTCCTTACTTGTTACATGCCCTTAATTGCTACATGTTCTAGCTTATTTATACTTTTAGTTATTGTATGATTGTTATGTTCTCTTACATGTTATTAGATAGATGTTTTGACATATCTTAGTCTTTACTTGCTTTATTGCCTTTATTTGTTTCCTCTTTTACTTTACTATGTCATATTAGTTTTCTTTAGAGAATGATGCGTTTTAGTTCCCTTTTTTTGTTATGTTGTGAGATTCATTGTATTTGATTGTTACTGATATATCGGATCGGGTTACGCCGTAACAGTATTATTATATATATTGGATCGAATTTCATACTGCAACAGTATTATTATATACATTGGTTCGGATTGCACTCTCCAACAGTATTGTTATATATATTGGATCAAGTTGCGCGCCGTAATGGTGTTGTTATTGATAGTTAGGATCGGGTCGCGCGCTGCAATGGAAAGGATGTTATGTAGTTGTTCTTGGTTGTACGCTCCATTACTGCATTGTGTTGTGAGGTTACGATGTGATGTTATTCTCGGGACCTCTATTATCTATTTCTTTTATTCCGTTCGTCATGTAATTATTTATTTTTCTACACTGTTATTGCTTCTATGCCTAATACTCGTTCATGTTTACTGTGAGTGTCTTATAAAAGCCTCGTCACTATATCGTCGAGGTAAGACTCGATACTTATTGAGTACATGGGGCCGGCTGTACTCATACTATGCTTCTGCAATTCTTGTGCAGATCCTGGTGTTGGTCCCAACAACATCCAAAGGTGATTGTTCGGACCCTTCTTCTAGGAGACTTTAGGTAGTGTTGATTGGCGTTCGCAGACCCTGAAATTCCCTTCATAACTTTATCTATTGTTTATTGTATCAGACAATATCGTATTTTTCATCTCAGACTTGTATTTGTATTATTAGTGGCTCATGTGCTTGTGACACCAGATTCTGGAAATAGTTTTAGACAACGATGGTTGTACATCTATTATATGGTTATGCTATTTCACCCTTTATTATTGTTAATACCTCTTTAGTTTTTAAACTGCTTTTGTCATTATGCTAATATTGGCTTGCCTGGCAAGTAGATATTAGGCGTCATCATAACCCCATGGATGAGATTTTTGGGCCGTGACAGTTCTAGAGAAAATTGAACTACCAACTTATAAATTGAAAATGAAAGAGTGTTCTCCTTACCTATCTTCACTCATCTTACTGAACTAGTCTGGGACATGTGTGTTGCATGTGTAGCTCATTTGACATTTGAAAATTTATTATCTAAAATAAGTAAATTTTGTATTAGAATGGAATTAAAGAACATAAAATTTAACGTTGTTTCTTATCTCTATGAACTCTTATGAACGATGTGAGATGTTTTTTCAAAATTTTACTTAAATTATCTCTTTTACGTTTGTGACCCATCCATATTCTTTTAAAATGTTAATCTTCATTTTCTAATACGCATGCAGATACGATTTTAAAGAATAATTTATCTATAAGTATGATGATTAATTTCTCACCTATCTAAAATTTATCACTGGATTGAGATACGTTGACTGGAAGTGTGAATATATTAAAATGAATAAGATTATATGTACCTGGTAAGCTGATTTTTATCATTATGACAATCTCTGCGCATACGAAATTATATTAAACAATCACCTTCCTCTTCCGAATAACTATGATCTCCACTTATTCTACTGTAACTCGAGCATCAACTTATAAGTTGAAAATAATAATGCACTCCTAATACATCCTTGCTCATCTTATTGAGTTAACTGGCCTTTGAGCACGTGTATTGCACGTATAGTATGTTTCACATTAGAAAACTTGTTATCTAAACAAATAATTTTTTTATTACAATAAAATATTAAAGTGCAGTTTGATATCCATGCTTGTCTGTGTGACCTTCAATGAATGATGTTAGAAGTATTATCTTACTAAATTGTCTCTTTTACTTTTATGAATAATCTTTTAGACTTTGCCGCTTCACATTTTTTTAAGTTTTGAAGTGTAATATTCATATTCTAATATAGTATTATGCAGTTTTACAAATAATAGATTAATAAGGTATGATAATTAATTTCCTACTTATCCAAGATTTATCAATGACTAAGCTACATTGATTGAAACTATAAAAAAATTAAAATAATAAGATGAATAAGATTATGTTTTACTTGGAAAATTGGCATATAATAATAAAAATTAATGGTTATCGTCATAACAACATCAACATCTAATAAAATTGGCATTAGATACTTATTTCTCCTTTTTAAACTGATCGACCATTATGATCATGTAATGATCCGGTCGGTTATTTTGAGTATTATTGTTCCGTTCTCCCATTTATTACTTATTCTATGCTCATTTGTTGTTGTGTGACTTGCCGGGGTGGTTGGTTTAGTTCCGAGGATGTTTCGGAGTGAGTTGGGATATTTAGTCCCAAGGTTGGAAGCCTAAGTTAAGAGAGTTGACCGGATGTTGACTTATTGTAAATGACTCCATAACGAAGTTTTGATGGTTTCGATAGTTCGTATGGTGATTTTTGACTTAGAAGTGTGCCCGGATGTTGATATGGAGGTCCGTAGATGATTTCGGTTTGAATTGGAAAAAGTTAGAAAAGTTGAAGTTTGGAGAGTTGACTTTGTGTTTAGGGGGCTCAAATTCTGGTTTCAGAAGTTGAAATAGGTCTGTTGTGTCATTTATGACTCATGTGCAAAATTTGAGGTCAATCGGAGTTGGTTTGATATGTTTCGGCATTTGTTTTAGAAGTTAGAAGTTCATAAGTTTATTAGGCTTGAATCGATGTGTGATTCGTGGTTTTAGTGTTGTTTGATGTGATTTGAGGCTTCGAGCGAGTTCGTATGATGTATTAGGACTTGTTGGTACATTTGGTTGAGGTACCAGGGGCCTCGATGAATTTCGGATGGTTAACAGATTGAAATTGGACTTAGAGGAGTTGCTGAGTGCTGCTAGTCTGGTGAGATCGCACCTGCGGAGGATTTTGTCGCAGGTGCGCGATCGCAGAAGCGAGCCTAGGGTCGCAGGTGAGGTCTCGTGGGAGTTAGGCAGTGGTCGCAGGTGCGAGGAAATTATCCGAATCTGCGAGCCCGCAGATGCGGAGTTTGTAGATGTGGCTGGCGATCGCAGAAGCGGAGAGGAATCCGCAGGTGCGGATGCGTAGAAACAAAGGGTGGACCACAGAAGAGGTCTCGCAGGTGCGATGGTTGAGCCGCAGGTGCAGCTAATCGGGTCCTTACGTGGAATCCGCAGAAGTGGACCTTTTTCCGCAAAAGCGGAACCACAGGTGCGGCTGGGAAGTCCGTAGGTGCGAAGGTGCCTGAGCAGAAGTTAAAATCGAGGTTTTTGAGGTTTTTCTCATCTTTGGACTTTGCAAGCTCGGTTGGAGGCGATTTTTGAGAGGGGTTTCACTAGATTTCAAGAGGTAAGCAACTTTTGGTTGTCTTTATCTATTAATATTGAATACCCGTTGAATTTTCCACCTAGATTATGTGTTTTTAAGGTGGAATTTGGAAAACTTTGGACTAGGGATTAGAGAGTGAGATTTGGGGATTTGAGTGACGATTGGTGTCGGAATTGGATAATTTGGTATGGTTGGACTCGTTGTTGAATGTGTGTTGGAATTTTGTTAATTTTGTCGGATTCTGAGACGTAGACCCGGGGTTGAATTTTTGGGGTGACTTTTTGTTAAAGAACTTAGGTTTATCATATGGAATTGATTCCTATAGTTTGTGTTGATTGTAATAAGTTGTTTGTGGCTAGATTCGAGTCGTTCGGAGGTCGATTCGCGATGCAAGGGCTTGTTGGAATAGGGATATGCACGGTTTGAGGTAAGTAACACTTCTAAACTTGATCTGAGGGTATGAATCCAGAAAATACATGTTATGTGGTTGCTGTTGAGGTGACGCACATGCTAGGTGACGTGCGTGTGGGCGTACACCGTGGTAATTGTGACTAGTTGATTCCGTGGTACTGTGTAGTTATCATACCTTGTTGTTATTCATGAAACTCCTACTTTTTAAAGTAATTGAGCTACAATCCATGTTAGAAATCATGCTTAGACTATATGCTTTTCCGGTTGAGACCCACGTAGGTCACTTCTACTATTGAATTATCTGCTTAAATTGCAATTATGTACTCAGTCACATCTATCATTTGCATATCATATCTCAGTTTCTGTTGCTATTTATTGTTACATCATATTATCATTGATTGGGCTGATTGTCATGAGAATTGTGAGCCCAAGAGACTGGAGAGATTGATGACTGAGTGAGGCCGAGGGCCTGATTGTGAGTGATATTTATGGGATCGGGCTGCACGCCGCAGCATTCTTTATTTATTCATGCCATGAGTGGCTTATATTAGCGCTTGGGCAGGATCTGCCCCTCCGGAATCTGACAACCAGCAGTGAGCGTAGGTACCTACTGAGTGCGAGTGCCGAGTGATTGAGAGTGCCGAGTGACTGAGAGTGCTGACTAATTAGGAGTACTGAGTGATTGAGCATGCTGTGAGGTTGAACACTCTGAGAGTATGAGTATATGGCTTTATCACTGTGTTGCATTACAGTTGACATGCATATTTGACATGTAGATATCAAGATTAACATACCTCATATTAGTCATACTTGGCATATTTATTCGTGTTGAGCTGAGACTGTTAAATATGTTAAAGCATGTCTACATTTCTCTACTGCCTACAAACTGATTATTGGATTCTCTCTGAGTTATTACTGTTATTATCTAGATTTGGACTATACCTATCTGAGATCGTCACTACTTTTAGCCCAAGGTTAGTCTTGTTACTTATTGAGTATATTGGGTCGGTTGTACTCATACTATATTTTGCACTTCGTGTGCAGATCCAGGTACTTCTAGGCACGTCGGTTGCTAGATTTGGAGCTTCATCTATTTGGAGACTATTGAGGTAACTGCCTTGGCGTCCGCGAACCTCAACTCTCTTTCTTTTCATTTATTTTAGCACTATTTAATCTTTCTAGACAGTTATATTTGAAGTTTTGATTGTATTGTCATTTAGATGCTCGTGTACTCAATGATACCCGAATTTTGGGGGATTTGTAATGCGTCGCGGTATGTTCTTGTCGGTTATTTATGAGAATTTGTTACTACTAAACCAGTTTCATTATGTTTTTAACTAAAAATGCGTAGTAAGTGGTGATTGTCATCTTGCCTAGTATTGTAATAGGCGCCATCATAACATGTGGGATTTTGGGTCGTGACAAGCTAGTAATAGAGCCTAGGTTACATAGGTCTCACGAGTCATGAGCAGGTTTAGTAGAGTCTTGCGGATCGGTACGGAGACGTCTATACTTATCTTCAAGAGGATACCCAACCCTTAGGAAAACTTCACCTTCTTGTATTCTTATCGTGCAGATTTGTTGATTCCAGAAACTAAACTTCTATTATTCTATTCTCTTACAGATGGTGAGGATACATGCTACCGGATTGGACGAACGGCCACCAGTACCACCAGCTAGGGCCACGAGAGGCCGGGACTGCGGTAAAGGCTGAGGTGCAGCTCGTACAAAAGCTAGATCAGCACCTGTAGACCCACCAGTTGCTCCAGCTCAGGAGTAGATCGCAAATGTGGTT
This sequence comes from Nicotiana obtusifolia, assembly GCA_002018475.1. Classification (NCBI taxonomy): domain Eukaryota; kingdom Viridiplantae; phylum Streptophyta; class Magnoliopsida; order Solanales; family Solanaceae; genus Nicotiana; species Nicotiana obtusifolia. The sequence continues at coordinate 101,301 of MCJB01001792.1, forward strand.
GGGCCGGTGGGACCAGCTTAGGCACCAGCTGTGTCCATTGTGATTCCAGGCCTTCAGGAGGCTTTGGCCCGGATATTGACTGTATGCACTAGCCTTGCTTAGGCGGTTTCAGTTCAGGCCGGGGGAGGTGCTCGGACTCCCGCCGCCCATACTCCAGAGTAGGTGGTTCAGGGAATTCAGACACCGGGGGTACTACCAGCCCAACCGGTTGTAGTTACTTAGGCCCAGGTGGGTCCCCCTTTGAGTGACGAGGAGCAAAAAAGGCTAGAAAGGTTTGGGAGGATCAGGCCTCCATCATTCAGTGGGGCTGAGTCTGAGGATGCTCAGGACTTCTTAGACAGGTGCCAGCGGATTCTTCGCACGATAGGTATTATGGAGACTAGTGGGGTCTTATTAACTACTTTTTAGCTGTCGGGGGAAGCCTTCAGATGGTGGGAGGCTTATGAGTTGAGCAGGCCAACCGGTGCTGCACCACTTACGTGGCACGAGTTCTCAATTCTCTTCTTAGAGAAGTTTGTTTCTCAGACCCATAGGGAGGAGTTGGGTAGGCCTGAGCAGCTATGCTAGGAGGGTATGACCGTGACCCAGTATGAGATGAGATTTTTAGAGTTGGCTCGTCACGCGATCTAGTTGGTTCCCACAGAGAGGGAGAGGATTAGGAGGTTCATTGATGGCTCAACTATGGACTGCGCTTTGTCATGACTCAGGGAGATTACATCAGGTGCTAGGTTCGACGAGGTGGTTGATATTTCTAGGTAGCTAGTGTAGGTCCGTAGCCAGGAGCGTGAGGAGAGGGAGGCCAAGAGGCCTCATGGTTTTAGCGGTGTTTCTTCTGGAGGACAGTTCTACCACAGCAGGAGTCGTCCTTATAGGACCGCTCAGATGGCTCGTCCGGTTCATCGTGGTGCATCAGCTAGCCATGGTTCATCCAGTGCTCGTCTGGGTCAATCATCTCTCAGTGCCCTCCCTACTCAGATTTCATCTCGTGCTCCATCAGTTCAGGGTTCATTTGTGCCAGGCTCTTCTAGTAGTTATACTTGTTCTCGGGGTTCGATTCAGTCTTCACCACCATCGGAGAGTTGCTTCGAGTGCGGGGAGTTTGGACATGTATGGAGGTAGTGTCCCCGTCATTTTGGAGGTTCAGTGCAGCAGAGGGGTAAGGTTATGACTTTTGCACCAGTTACATCACCACCCGCGCAGCCAGCTCGGAGTGGGGCTCATGCAGCTAGAGGTCGCCTTAGAGGGGGGAGGCCGATCAGGTGGCGGTCAGGCTCGATGCTATGCTTTCCTTGCTAGGCCAGAGGCTGTTGCTTCAGACATAGTGATCACAAGTATTGTCTCAGTATGCCACAGGGGTGCTTCTATATTATTTGACCCTAGTTCCACTTATTCGTATGTATCATCATATTTTGATCGTTATCTAGATATGCCCCGTGAGTCCTTAGTTTCACCTGTTCATGTATCTACACTGGTAATCGATTATATTATTATGGACCGTGTGTATCGATCGTGTGTGGTGATCATTGGGGGATTGGATACGAGAGTTGATCTCTTATTTCTTTGTATGGTTGATTTTGACGTGATTCTGGGTATGGAGTGGTTGTCCCCATGTCATGTTATTCTGGATTGTCATACTAAGACCGTGATGTTGGCGATTCTGGGGTTACCTAGGATCGAGTAGAGAGGTTCTCTAGATTATGTTCCTAGCAACGTGATTTCATATCTGAAGGCCCAACAGATGGTTAGGAAGGGGTGCTTGTCATATTGACTTTTGTTAGGGATGTTGGTGATGATATTCCTACTATTGATTTTGTCACGGTAGTGCGAGACTTTTCATATGTGTTTTCTACAGACCTGTCGGGCATGCCACCCGACAGGAACATTTATTTTGGTATTGATTTGGTGCTAGGCACTCAGCCCATCTCTATTTCTCCGTATCATATGGCACTAGCAGAGTTGAAAGAATTGAAAGAGCACTTCAGGAGCTTCTTGATAAGGGGTTCATCAGACCCAGTGTGTCGCCTTGGGATGCACCAGTTCTGTTTGTGAAGAAGAATGATGGTATTATGCTGATGTGCATTGACTGTAGGAAGTTGAACAAAGTTACAATTAAGAACAAGTATCCTTTGCCGCGCATTGATGACTTATTTGACCAGCTTCAGGGAGCTAGTGTGTTGTCTAAGATCGCTTTGAGGTCTAGGTACCACCAGTTGAAGATTCGGGACTCGGATATTCTAAAGACAACATTCAAGACTCGTTATGGTCACATTGATTTCCTTGTGATGTCTTTTGGGCTGACCAATGCCCCAACAACATTCATGCATCTGATGAATAATGTGTTCCAGCCATATCTTGATTTGTTTGTCATAGTATTTATTGATGATATCCTGGTTTACTCACGTAGCCAGGAGGAGCATGCACGTCATCTGAGGATTGTACTACAGAGGTTGAGGGAGGAAAAGCTTTATGCCAAGTTCTCCAAGTGTGAGTTTTGGCTCAGTTCGGTTGGAGTTCTTGGGGCATGTGGTGTCCAGTAAGGGGATCAAGGTGGATCCAAAGAAGATAGAGGCGGTTTAGAGTTGGCCCAGGCCATCTTCAGCTATTGAGATTCAGAGTTTTCTCGGCCTGGCTGGATATTATCATTGCTTCGTAGAGGGTTTCTCGTCCATTGCATCACCTTTGACCAAATTGACCCAGAAGGGTGCTCCATTCAGGTGGTCGGATGAGAGTGACGAGAGCTTTCAGAAGTTCAAGACTGCCTTGACCACAGCTCTAGTTCTTGTTTTGCCTTCAACATTGGGTTCTTATACAGTGTATTGTGATGCTTCTCAGATTGGTATTGGGTATGTCTTGATGCAGGAGGATAGAGTGATTGCTTATGTTTCACGCCAGTTGAAGCCTCATGAGAGGAACTACCCCGTTCATGATTTAGAGTTAGCAGCCATAGCCCATGCATTTAAGATTTTGAGGCATTATCTCTACGGTGTGTCTTGTGAGGTATTTAAAGATCATTGGAGTCTTCAGCACTTGTTCGAGCAAAGGGATGTAAATTTGAGGCAGCGAAGATGACTGGAGCTGCTAAAGGACTATGATATTACCATTTTGTATCATCCTGGGAAGGCCAATGTGATGGGTGATGCCTTGAGTAGAAAGGCGGTTAGTATGGGTAGCATTGCATTTATTCCTGCTGGTAGGAGACCGCTTGAATCAAATATTCAAGCCTTCGCCAATTAGTTCGTGAGGTTAGATATTTCGGAGCCTAGTCTGGTTCTAGCTTGTGTGGTTTCTCGGTCTTCCTTATATGATCGCATCAGAGAGCGTCAGTATGATGACCCCCATTTGCTTGTCCTTTAGGACACGGTTCTGCACGGTGATGCCAAGGAGGTTTCTATTGGGGATGATGGGGTGTTACGGATGCATGGTCGGATTTGTGTGCCCAATGTAGATGGGTTACATGAGTTAATTCTCGAGGAGGCCCACAGTTCGCGGTATTCCATTCATCCGGGTGCTGCAAAGATGTATCAGGACTTGAGGCAGCACTATTGGTGGAGGGGAATGAAGAAAGACATAATGGAGTTTGTAGCTTGGTGCTTGAATTGTCAGCAGGTGAACTACGAGCATCAGAGGCCGGGCAATTTGTTTCAGAGGCTTGAGATTCCGAAGTGAAAATGGGAGCGTATCACCATAGACTTCGTAGTTGGGCTCCACGGACTTTGAAGAAGTTTGATGCTATTTGGGTGATTGTGGATCGGTTGACTAAGTCCGCACATTTCATTCCAGTTGGGACTACCTATTCTTCGGAGCGGTTGGCTGAGATCTATATCCGCAAGATAATTCGGCTTCACGCTGTGTCGGGGTCCATCATTTCATATTGGGGCACACAGATCACATCGCAATTTTGGAGAGCAATGCAGCGGGAGTTAGGCACACATGTTGAGTTGAGTATATCATTCCACCCTCAGATGGACAAACAGTCCGAGCGCACCATTCAGATATTGGAGGATATGTTACGCACTTGTGTCATAGATTTCAGGGGTTCTTGGGATCAGTTTCTGCCGCTTGCAGAGTTTGCTTACAACAACAGCTACCAATCGAGCATTCAGATGGTTTCGTTTGAGGCCTGGTATGGGAGGCGATGTCGGTCTCTGGTTGGTTGGTTTGAGTGGGGTGAGGCTAGGCTATTGGGTACTGACTTGGTTCAGGATGCTTTGGAAATTGTTAAGTTGATTTAGGATCGACTTCGCACGGTAAATTAGACAGAAGAGTTACACCGATCGAAAGGTTCATGATGTTGCTTACATGGAGGGAGAGAAGGTATTACTCAGAGTTTCTCTCATGAAGGGTGTTATGAGATTCGGGAAGAAAGGCAAGTTGAGCCCGCGGTATATTGGCCCTTTTGAGGTACTTGAGAGGATTGGAGAGGTGGCTTACAAGCTTGTATTGCCACCTAGTCTATCGAGCATTCATCCAGTGTTTCATGTTTCCATGCTCCGGAAGTATTTCAGTGATCTGTCTCATGTTTTGGACTTCAGCATGTTTCAATTAGATGGGGATTTGATTTATGATGTGGAGCTGGTGGCCATTTTGAATCGGCAGGTTTTGAAAGTTGAGGTCAAAGAATGTAGCTTTAATGAAGGTGCGGTGGCAAGGTTAGCCAGTCGAGGAGGCTACTTGGGAGACCGAGCGGGGGATGCGTATCAGATATCCACACCAATTTAAGACTCCAGGTATGATTCTAGACCCGTTCGAGGACGAGCGTTTGTTTAAGAGAGAGAGAGAATGTAACGACCCGACCGGTCGTTTTGAGTATTATAGTCTCGTTCCCAAATTTATTGCTTATTCTATGCTCATTAGTTGTTATGTGACTTGCCGGGGTGGTTGGTTAGTTCCGGAGATGTTTCGGAGTGAGTTGGGACACTTAGTCCCAAGGTTGGAAGCCTAAGTTAAAAGAGTTCACCGAATGTTGGCTTATGTGTAAATGACTCCGGAATAGAATTTTGATGGTTCTGATAGCTCCATATAGTGAATTTGGACTTACGAGTGTGCCCGGGTGTTGATTTGGAGGTCCGTAAATGATTTCGGCTTGAATTGGTGAAAGTTGAAAAGGTTGAAGTTCGAAAAGTTGAGAGGTTTAACTGAGAGTTGACTTTGTAGTTACCGGGCTCATATGTTGTTTTTGGAAATTGGAATAGGTCTGTTGTTTCATTTATGATTTGTGTGCAAAATTTGAGGTTAATCGGAGTTGGTTTGGTATATTTCGGCATTTGTTTAGAAGTTTAAAAGTTCATAAGTTTATTAGGCTTGAATCGATGTGCGATTCATGGTTTTAATGTTGTTTGATGTGATTTGAGGCTTCGAGCGAGTTCTATGATGTTTTAGGACTTTTTGATAAGTTTGGTTGAGGTCCTAGGGGCCTCGGGTGGATTTCGGATGGTTAACAGATTGAAATTGGACTTAAAGGAGTTGCTGAGTGCTTCTGGTCTGGTGCGATCGCACCTGCGGAGGATTTGGTCTCAGGTGTGCGACCGCAGAAGCGAGCCTAGGGTCGCAAGCGCGGTCTCGTGGGAGTTAGGCAGTGATCGCAGGTGCGAGAAAGTTGTCCACATATGCGAGCCCGCAGATGCGACGCGTCTCCGCAAATGCGGAGATTAGTAGATGTGGTTGGCAATCGCAGAAGCGGAGAAGAATCCGCAGGCGCGGTTGCACATAAGCGAAGCGTGGACCGCAGAAGCAGTCTCGCAGGTGCAATGGTTGGGCTGAGGGTGCGGCTGGTCGGGTCCTTAAGTGGAATCCATAGAAGTGTCCCTTTTTTCGCTGAAGCAGAGCCGTAGGTGCGGCTGGGCAATCCGCAAGTGCGAAGGTGCCTGGGCAGAAGTTAAAATCAAGGGTTTTGAGGTTATTCTCATTTTTGGACTTTGCAATCTCGGTTGGAGGCGATTTTTGAGAGAGGTTTCACTAGATTTCAAGAGGTAAGCAACTTTTGGTCGTTTTTATCTATTAATATTGAATACCCATTAAATTTTCCATCTAGATTATATGTTTTTAAGGTGGAATTTAGGAAATTTTGAACTAGGGATTAGAGACTAAGATTTGGGGATTTGAGTGACGATTTGAAGTCGGAATTGGGCAATTTCGGTAGGGTTGGACTCGTTGTTGAATGTATGTTCAGATTTTATTAATTTCATCCGATTCTGAGACGTGGACCCGGAGTTGACCTATTGGGTTGATTTTTTGATTTTTTGTTAAAGAACATTGCTTTTATCATACGGAATTGATTTCAATAGCTTGTGTTGATTGTATTAAGTTGTTTATGGCTAGATTCGAGTCATTCGGAGGTCGATTCGCGATGCAAGGGCTTGTTGGAATAGGGATATGCACGGTTTGAGGTAAGTAACACTTCTAAACTTGATTCTGAGGGTATGAATCCCGAAAATACATGTTATGTGGTTGCTGTTGAGGTGACGCACATGCTAGGTGACGTGCGTGTGGGCGTGCACCGTGGTAATTGTGACTCGTTGATTCCGTGGTACTGTGTAGTTATCATACCTTGTTGTTATTCATGAAACTCCTACTTGTTAAAGTAATTGAGCTACAATCCATGTTAGAAATCATGCTTAGACTATATGCTTTTCCGGTTGAGACCCACGTAGGTCACTTCTACTATTGAATTATCTGCTTAAATTGCAATTATGTACTCAATCACATCTATCATTTGCATATCATATCTCAGTTTCTGTTGCTATTTATTGTTACATCATATTATCATTGATTGGGCTGATTGTCATGAGAATTGTGAGCCCAACAGACTGGAGAGATTGATGACTGAGTGAGGCCGAGGGCCTGATTGTGAGTGATATTTATGGGATCAGGCTGCACGCTGCAGCAGTTTTTATTGATTCATGCCATGATTAGCTTATATTTGCGCTTGGGCAGGATCTGTTCCTCCGGAGTCTGACATACCAGTAATGAGCGCAGGCACCTACTGAGTGCGAGTGCCGAGTGATTGAGAGTGCGGAGTGATTGAGAGTGCTGAGTGATTGGGAGTACTGAGTGATTGAGCATGCTGTGAGGTTGAACACTCCAAGAGTATGAGTATATGGCTTTATCACTGTGTTGCATTACAGTTGACATGCATATTTCACATGTAGATATCGAGATGTAACATACCTCATATTAGTCATACTTGGCATATTCATCCATGTTGAGCTCAGACTGTTAAATACGTTACAGCATGTCTACATTTCTGTATTGCCTACAAACTGATTATTGGATTCTCTCTGAGTTATTACTGTTATCATCTGGATTTGGACTGTACCTATCTGAGCTCGTCACTGCTTTCAGCCCAAGGTTAGTCCTGTTACTTATTGAGTACATTGGGTCGGTTGTACTCATACTATACTCTGCACTTCGTATGCAGATCCAGGTACTTCTGGTCACGTCGATTGCTAGATTTGGAGCTTCATTTGTTTGGAGACTATTGAGGTAGTTGCCTTGGCATACCGGACCTCTAGCCTCCTTCTTTTCTTTTATTTTAGCACTATTCTATCTTTTCAGACAATTGTATTTGAAGTTTTGACTGTATAGTCATTTAGATGCTCATGTACTCAGTGACACCCAGATTTTGGGTGATTTGTATTGAGTCGTGGTATGTTCTTATCGGTTATTTATGAGAATTTGTTACTATTAGACCTGTTTCATTATGTTGTAACTAAAAATGCGTAGTTATTGGTGATTGCTGGTTTGTCTAGTATTGTGATAGGCGCCATCACGACGTGTGAGATTTTGAGTCATGATGGGTCACCCATGCTAGAGCAACTCGATTTACCAACTTGTAAATTGAAAATAAAGCGTTTAATTTCAATTTGTCTTTGCTGGTCTCACTTAATACTCCACGTATGTTGCTCGTGTAGTCTATTTGACATTACAAAAATTTTCGCCTTCACAAAATGAAATATTCATTGAAATGTATTTGAATTATACAAAAATTGATTGTTTGCTATTTATTTGTGTAGCCTCTAATGAATGGTGTTGGAAGTATTGATTTTTAATTATATATATATATATATATATATATATATGAACTTTGTATTGAATAATTCATTCATTCATTAGATGTCAAATATATAGAACTATTACAAGAGATAAGTATGGAAATATAACATATATGGAAGAACTCTAAATAAGGTAAACATCTATTCTATAAGTATGGAAATATAACATATATGGAAGAACTCTAAATAAGGTAAACATCTACTCTATATGCCCCCTCAAGCTGGACGGCGGGAGGTAAGTCCAAGCTTGGAATGCAGAAGCAGAAATGGAGCACGGGAGAGCGGTTTTGTCAAAGCATCAGCCAACTGATCAGCTGCAGAAACGTGAGTCACACGTAAAATACTACGCTGAACCTGTTCACGAATGAAGTGAAAATCTAGTGCAATATGCTTCATCCGAGAATGAAAAACAGGATTAGAGCACAAGTACGTAGCACCCACGTTATCACAGTATATAACAGGACAAGACGGTAGAAACACCCGAAGCTCAGTCAACAAAGAACACAACCAGCGGAGCTCTGCAGCAGTGGAGGCAACAAATCTGTACTCAGCCTCAGTGGAAGAGCGGGCAACAGTGCGCTGCTTCCGAGAGGCCCAAGAGATGGGGGAGCCACCAAAATAAACTACATATGCACTCATGGAGGTATAATTATCCTTGTTGCCAGCCCAGTCAGAATCAGAGAATGCATACAAGGACGGCTGAGACACCCGACGAAGAAGTAAACCAAGGTCAATAGTACTACAAAGATAACGAAGCAGGCGTTTCAC
>MCJB01001792.1:118740-139153 GCA_002018475.1 Nicotiana obtusifolia
ATATATATATATATATTATATCAATACATATGTTATATATCTATACATATATAATACATGTATGTATATATAATACATATAAACTATATATATATATATACACACACACACACACACATATATAATTATAAATATATACATTTATATATATACAATATATACAAAATATATATACAATATATACAAGGCTTATATTAGACTTATATATATATATATATAGTTTATATATATGTCTAATACATATAAACTATATATATAGCCTTATATATATATGTATATATATATATATACAATATATACAACACTTATATAAAGCAATATATATATATATATATGTCTAATACATATATATAGTTTATATGTATATATTTATGTATATATATATACAATATATACAACATATATATACAATATATACAAGACTTATATAGGCAATATATTTATATATGTCTAATTGCAATCTATATTAGTATATGCATATATAGTTTACAAGAAACTTCCATTGATTAAAAAAAAAAATTCCGGAACCGTTAGGCCCGTTGGGCCCGCGGGCCCGTCCCATTTAGCCCGGGACCGTGTGGGCTTAGGCCCGTAGCGTGCTGGTCCAATACCTCAAGACCGCCAGGCCCGGGACCGTCAGGCTCGGGACCGCTAGACCCAGGCCCGCCTTAGACCCAGGCCCGCCAGGCCCATTAGGCTCAGGCCCGTAACAGGATATAACCTTATTTTGAGGCCAAGTTTCAACGAAATTAGCACAACTAACTGGTATGGACGCATGCCATGTCAACAGGCTGGTGCGCATCGATATGGTGGAGCATCATAATGACGCACCAATTCGATTTAAGCTAATCACATCGTGGACCAAGTCATGCTTCAATAATTATGACGGACCATTTGGTTTAAGCTAACCACAGCATAGTCAAGTCAAACTTTATTAATTTCTCTAACGCGCAGGAACTGTAACAGACCCCTAATATATAGAGATAAACCTTTGTCTACTTCTCAATCACTTCTTCCTTTATAGTCGGATGGTTTTATTTAGAGGGGATCAAGATCACATTCAATAACACCTAGTAGGCGGAGTCAGAATTTGTATTGAGTTCTAAATTTGCTACCGACTCATAAATAATTTTACTTATTGAATTTAAAATCAAATATTTATAATTATTTAACGAATTTCCTAATATAAATTTGATGTTTAAGTAAAAGTTACTGGGGTTCCACAACTCATATTGTAGCTCCGCCCTAAACGCGTAATATCTGAAAAACTAAGTTCCTCGCCGTACTCTACTAACTCAGAGCTCTCAATCACCATTTTCCTCTTCATTTATGCATTGTATACGCTAAGCTTAACTTCTTTACTCTTATATTCCCTACTTTTTTGCTACGACGCACCGTTATACTTATTATAACTAGAGATATTGTCAAAATAGTAGTAGTAGTGAGAGAAAACTTGAGCTCAAATGCTCTAATGGCGGGTCTAAGAACTCTAGAGAGAGAAAAACTTCTGGAATCTTTCTTTTTGATCAAAATGAGCTGAATAAAATGATACAAAAAGAAAGTTCTTGAAAAAAAAAATGTTACCCCCGTGTATATACTCTTAATACCCCCACTCAAGAAAATGTTATCTATACATAAAAATATACATCCGTGTATATACTCTTAATACCCCCACTCAAGTTGGAAGGGAGGAACTCACAACCAACTTGACAAGTAAGTTGCAATGTTTAATCCCTGTTAGTGGCTTGGTGAATATAGGGGATTTCACTAGAAAAAGAAAATGTTCCATAATAACGGATTCGAGTCCATAACTATGGGTTCCAATGCACAAGATCTTGTAGCACTTACTAATGATGTCCTATCGATTAGTATTACACCGAAGAAATGGATATATCTGTCAACTGCTCATGTGTAGATATATGATGCAAGGAGATGAGCCCCTCTTGTAGTTGATTCCTCACAAATGATAATCTACCTCTATGTGTTTGGTACGTTCATGAAACACAGGGTTCTTGGCTATATGGAGAGCTGCTTGGCTATCACAGAACACTGGAATAGGCAAGGCTAATGGGACTGTCAATTCTTCAAGTAATCTAGCTAACCACACCAATTCACCCACAACTTATGTTGCTGATCTGTATTCTGCTTCTGCTGAGGATAGTGAAATAGTAGACTGTTTCTTGAATTTTCAACTGATAGGACTGTCACCAAGCAATGATGGTAGGTTAAAAACATAGATTTTTGGTTACATTACACTTATTATTTGCTACACTTTAATTGTATTTGAGCTAAAATATGAATAATTTATACTCGTTACTTATTTTCTATTGTGTAGGTTGAGATTCCGAACTAAGATGAATTTTTGGAGCTAAAAAGGAATAAAAGAGAATTTAAAGCTTGAGTAAAAGTTTGAGAGTTGAACTAGGATCGAATTCGGGGATCAATGACCGGATGCGCATATAAAAGAATAGAAAAAAGCCAAAAGTGCACATGAATCTTAAAGCTTCAATCCTTCTCAAAATTGGCACTAACACGTCATGTGTTAGGCCTTGGCATACGAGGGAATAAGCCATTTTTGGCTTCTGGCGAGAGGAAACAAGGCAACAGAAATTGTGCAATTGTGCGACGCATAATGCGTCGCATTGTGCGGTGCAGCAACAAAACACAACAACAGAAATTAAATTGTTCAGATCTCTGTACTTCCCCCTTAGTGCAACGCACAGCGCGTCGCCTGATGCGGCGCGTTTGTGTAATATTTTGCCCAATTAATCCTATTTTGGCTCAGAAAAGATATTTTAGTCCAGGTCCTCCTATACTCGATATAAATATACTGTAAACAAAATTTTTGAGGGGGATTCGACCTAGGAGAGTTTTGGGGAGCTACTACGGCTTGAAGACACATGATTTTATCAATTCTCTTGCCAACAATCGGTGCAATACGGGAGTTTGTATCATAAGTTGTCTTTGATATCTTCTATGTTCTTAAACTTATTTGTGATGACTTTCTCCATATCTATCGAGTAGTTCTTCCCTAGGATTTTGACGGTTATGGTATTTTGAGTGTTGTTTATAGATTTAACTCTAGTTTAATTGTTTGAATACGTTTATGGAGCTTTGAATTGATTGCAAAATTATTCTTTATTTAATCGGAAGAGGAATATTTTGGTGATTATCTTTACATTATTTGGTTTGGTTTAATTTAGTGATTCTTCTAAGTAATCAAGAGAGCTTCTTGAATTATTGATTAAACCAAGTTAGGAGAATAATCGAGAGACATTTTCTTAAAGACTAGCCCATTAACGTGTTCTTGCATATCTTCACAGTGCTTCATATTAGTTATTTTATAGAGTTCAGATTTAATTGAGAGAGGAATCTTGACCTTACGTTTAAACTAATCACCGAGTGAATTCATGAGAATCATTAGAAGTGAATTTCAACAGAGTTAAATTCCGAATAACTATCTTGCACCTATCTTGTCGCGACACTTATTTCTTGTATTGCTTACAATCCGTTTTAGTTCAACTCTCATCCTCTGTGATCAATTTCAATTAGTCGTAATCTTAATTTAGCAGTTAATTGTAGTTAGTAATTACCTCAAATCAAGTGTTGATCATCCCGAATAGTAAATAATCTAGAAATTACTCGAACATTATTTAAATCCAATCCCTGTGGAGACGATATTTTACTATATTATCTTTGACTAGCGAGCATCAATTTCGTGTTGTATTTTGCGCTCGCCAAATTTTGGTGCCGTTGCCGGGGATTGACAATCAATAGTGTTCAAAAAATATTTTGGTGCTAATTTGGGAATTAATCCTTTTTCTGTCTCTTTATTTTATTTTATTCAATTAACTTGTCTTCAAGATTTCTTTTTTGTAGTACCTGACAAGTGCTAGGAATAATGCTCGAAGAATTAGTCCTAAGGTTGAACTATAATGGTGTGAAGATGGAATACAACTGGCCTAAAAAAAGGTTGAAGAGTTAGCAGCTGAACATTATCACAAGTCTGCTATTTATTTTAAATGTAATAAAAATCATCTAGGGGTTGGCTGTCAAGCAGGTAAGTATTCTTCCTATGGTTCATCTTCTGAAAAGTCTTACTCTGTTTCTAGTCCGTACATGTATGAGATTTCATGTGGGCATAATTTTAATTGTGGAGGGAACGAATACTCTGATTATGACTGGAATGAGAGCGAAGTGAGACAACCACCTCAAGAGGAGAATGGTAGTTTAGAAGAGCTTATGTATAAGTTCATGAATAGTATTAAAGAAAGATTTATACAAAATGATGAAGCCATTAAGAACCTAACATCGCAAGTTAGTCAAATAGTAAGTACTTTCAGAAAGCTTTTGTGATGGTGTATATATGGAGGAGATACCCTGTGAGAATGACCCTACCCAAGAGGATGAGCATCCACATAGAGAACTTGCCGCTCTGCATGAACACTCTAATTCAATTGAGATGACTGAAGATGAGGCTTTGGTTGATTGTGAAGCAATAAAAGAAGAGTTCAAACCCTCATCCACTTTTCTACATTTATAACCGTTAGCAGAAGAGAATGAGAAACAAATGGTCTTGGACATACCATAGGAATACTCTCATGACTTTTTTTCTTTATTATTTTATTCTAACCTTGATCATGTGGATTATATTTTTGGGGATTTACAGGAAGATACATGGATTGATCCTGTGAAAGAATACATAAACAAGTTGAGGATGATCTTACAAGAATTATTCACCGCTCAAAACGAGGCCAAGAAAGAAAAAAACGAGCGGGTGTTGCAGATATCCTTAGAAGACTTGGGCTTCATGAGCTATATAAATAATCCCAAGGAGCGAAAACGAGGAATAAATTCATAATTAGGGATAGCGTTCATAAGTTCTCGGAAAAGAAAAAATTCAGGGGAGTCTCCTTCACCTCTTGCTTTTTATTTGTGTGTTATGGGGACAAGCCACAATTTAAAGTGTGTGGTGGAGGATTATAAATATGTACATTTATGTTTGCTTTTCTTGTTTTGTTTAAAAAATAATTTTTTTTGACTTTTCCGAATGATGGATTTCCTCAACTGTCTTTTTGAGGGATTAAAGTCGAGAAAAAAAAATTTAGCCGTTTTTTTTTGTTTTGTTTTCTTAGGTAGTGTAACAATTTCCCCTTGGATTTTTTATGCTGCAGTTCTTTTCCAAGGGTTTTGCTTAGACCGGTGTAGTTAGTTTTCTTTTGTTAGGAATAAGGAAGTCTTGTGCTGGTGTTAAATAGAGATAACTGCTCTTGACTTTATTGTGCCTTGAGAGTAGTAAGTGCCTTAGTTGTGATGCCTAGGCTCAGTTCTTGACTCATAGATAAGTGTCTTAAATTGTTGATCTTAACTTGGCTTAATTGCTTTGACTAGAGAGTCGGGGTAGATCCGATCCAAAGTGAGTTATGTGCCAATGTGTGTGTGAGGTATTTGTTGATATTCTGTGCATGTCAGTTGATGTCTCAAATTTGCCCCGTGTGTTTGCAAAGTGAATTAAGCAGTCTTGTTCAGTGTAGGAAGTGATAGAGACGTTTCTTTGATGAGCCAGATATATGCTTTTACCCACCTAATTAATGTGTATCTTAATTGACCCTTTTGAGCCTATAATCCTATTTCTTTGGCAACCACACTACAAGCATGGCCCCTTTGTCTGAATTGATTATCTGTTTGAGTGATATTATTAAAAGCTAAGTGGAGGTATGGTTGAGTTTTTGGGTGGAACTATTAAAAAAGGAGAAAGGTGCAATACTGGAGAAAAATTGTGAGAGTCACGTGTAATGAATCTAAAGAAGAAAAGTGAATTTGCTTGAAAAAAGAATCAGAACTTTGAAAGAAAAGAAAAAAAGAGTTTGCATGTGTATTAGGACAAAAATTAATTCCTTGCTAGTAGTAGTTTTTATCTTGTTTGTGCTTAAAGAAATTGAGAGTTTGGTGTTATTTTGTGAAGGTTGGGAAGTGGTTCAACACAAGTGTGGGATTTTGAATTGTGAAATTGTATATGTATTAAAGTGATTAGGGAGATGTAGTCACTATATCCAAATATATCCTACCCGTCCTGTAGCCTACATTGCAACCAAAATAAAGTCCTGCTTAATCTTTGACTGAATAAACTCAATTAGTAGAGTATTACACTGTGGGCAAGCCTATGGTACATCTTCTGTGGCACATAAATGTTTATGAGAGTGAGTGTGAGTGAATTCTTTCTATTTTGAGTTCTTATTTATTCTTAAATTTTATGTGTGTGAAACTACTATATATTTTTGGTGTGAGGGCACATGATTTACGAAAGAAAGGTAAAGTCTTTGACCTCTGTGTTAGAGTAAGTGAGCAAGGTGTGAAAAATACGTGGTGCTTGTAAGTTGAGTCTTGAGGCTAGTATGTTATGGTATGGTACTTAGTATGCTTTACATATTCTTGTCATGATGAGTTAGAGAAGTTATTTGATGAAAAAGTCGTCCTATTTGAAGTATAATTTGTTGCTCGAGGACGACCAATGGTCTAAGTGTAGGGTGTTGATGGTAGGTTAAAAACATAGATTTTGGTTATATTACACTTATTATTTGCTACACTTTAATTGTATTTGAGCTAAAATATGAGCAATTTATACTCATGACGTATTTTTTATTGTGTAGGTTGAGATTTCGGGCTAAGACTAGTTTTTGGAGCTAAAAAGGAATAAAAGAGAATTTAAAGCTTGAGTAAAAGTTCGAAAATTGAATTGGGATCGAATTCGGGCCCAAGTACCGGATGCACATATAAAAAAAATAAAAAAAAGCCAAAAGTGCACATGAAGCTTAAAGCTTCAATCCTTCTCAAAAGTGGCACTAACACGTCATGTGTTAGACCTTGGCATACGAGGGAATAAGCTATTTTTGCTTTTGGCGAGAAGAAACAAGGCAACAGAAATTGTGCAATTGTGTGACGCCTAACGCGTCGCATTGTGCGGCGCAATAGTAGAACACAATAGTAGAAATTAAATTGGTCAGGTCTCTGTACTTCCCCATTATTGCGACGCGCAGCACGTCGTCTGGTGCGACGTGCCTGTGTAATTTTTCGCCCAGTTAATTCTATTTCGACTCAGAAAGGGTATTTTAGTCCAGCTTTTCCCATACTTGATATAAATACACTGTAAAAAATTTTTTTGAGGGGGATTCGACCTAGGAGAGTTTTGGGGAGCTACTACAGCTTGAAGACACATGATTTTATCAATTCTCTTGCCAACAAATCGGTGCAATACGGGAGTTTGTATTGTAAAATTATCTTTGATATTTTCGATGTTCTTAAACTTATTTGTGATGACTTTCTCCATATCTATGGAGTTTTTCTTCTCTAAGGTTTAGATATGGTATTTTGAGTATTTTTTTATAGATTTAACTCTAGTTTAATTGTTCGAATACGTTTATGGAGCTTTGAATTGATTGCGAAATTATTCACCGGTTTATTTAATCGAAAAAGGAATATTTTGGTGATTATCTTTGCATTATTTGATTTGATTTAATTTAGTGATTCTTCTAAGTACTCGAGAGAGATTCTTGAGTCATTGATTAAATCAAGTTAGGACAATATTCGAGAGACGCCCCTTAACGTGTTCTTGCATATCTTCACAGTGCTTCATATTAGTTTATTTTGTAGAATTCAAATTTAATCGAGAGAGTAATCTTGACCGTACGTTTAAACTAATCATCGAGTGAATTCGTGAGAATCATTAAAAGTGAATTTCAACATAGTTAAATCCCCAATAATATCCTGCACCTATCCTGGCTTACAATCCGTTTTAGTTCAACTCTCATTCTCTGTGATCAAGTTCAATTAGTCGGAATCTTAATTTAGTAGTTAATTGTATTTAGTAATTAACTCAAATCAAGTGTTGATCATCCCGAATAGTAAATAATTCAGAAATTGCTCGAACATTTTTTAAATCCAATCCCTGTGTAGACAATATTTTACTATATTATCTTTGACTAGGAAAAATCAATTTCGTGTCGTATTTTTCGCTCGATCAAGCAACACAATATACCCACTTACTAATTTCCTTGACTCAGGGCATGCAGCCCAGTCTGAGTCACAAAAGGCCCTAACTCCATAATCTTTGCTATTAGACAGGAAGATCCCCAGACCTGGATCACCTTTGAGGTACCTCAGTACATGATATGCAGCTTTCAGGTGTGGTTCCTTGGGGTTCTGCATATATTGACTTAGGTACTACACACTATAAGATATGTTAAGTCTTGTATTGGCTAAGAAATTCAGCTTTGCTACTAGCCTTCTGTAGTGAGATGGATCTGGTAGTAGAGGTCCCGCTTCTACACTTAGCTTAACAGATGAATCAAGTGGTGAGGCCATGGAAGAGTATTTGGTGCAATCAAACTCTTTCAGAAGATCCATGGTAAATTTCCTTTGAGATATTAGCACCCCATCATCCTTGTACAACACTTCTAATCCTAGGAAACAATGCAATCTTCTCAGGTCTTTTATCTTGAAGGTATCATGTTAGAAGGACTTCAGTGCATCAATTTCTTCTAAATCAGTACCTGTGATCAGAACATCATCCACATAGACAGCTGCAAACACCACTGAAGCTCCATGTTTCTTGTGTAAAAGTGAGTTGTCAAGTAAGGAGTGTGTGTATCTTCTGGTGCAAAGTGCTGCAGTCAATTTCCATACCATTGCTTGCTTGCTTGTTTGAGTCCATATGAGGACTTATTCAGCCTACACACTAAGATTGGTCTCTCCAAAACAAGACCTGGAGGCACTTCCATATACACTTCTTCATGGAGATCCCCATGAATAAATGCATTGTTGATATCTAGTTGACAAATCTTCCTCCCTTTCTTTATTGCTGCCCTAATTAAGGCCCTCACAATTGTCATTTTTACAACTGGTGAGAAGGTTTCTGTATAGTCTACCCCTGCTTGTTGAGTGTACCCCTTTACGACTAGTCTTGCTTTGAATCTCTCTATGCTCCCATATGCCTTGTACTTTACCTTATATACCCACTTACATCCTATTATTCTTTTTCCATCTGGAAATGGCACTAAGCTCCAGTTATGCTTTGCATACAGTGTTTCAAACTCTTGAGTCATGGTTGTTTGCCATGCAGGATTAGCAGCTGCTTCTTCGTATAAACTGGCTCACATTCATGTGTGATGTTTTTAATCAACTACTTACTATAAGAACTTAATGCACTGAGTGAAACATATTGGGCACTAGGTATAAAGGCATTAAAAGAGAGTGACATGGTGCTTTGGTTACTGCTGGAAGGGAAATCATAGTGGTTTGGTTGTAACTTAGGGAGTGAGTAGTTTATAATCTCTCAAATAGGTGGGAACTTTGTGTGTTTTGGAAAGTCTACCTAATGTTTCACTAGGATGTTGTACTATTGGATTGGAAATGTTACTGGTAGGTGAATTATTTTGATCACTGTCAGACAAGGAGCATTCTCCAAAGTCTGGAGTTGTATTAAAGATGGTCTCACTTGGACTTGGTGATGAGGATTCAGGTGACGCTTCTGTGAGATGC
Source organism: Nicotiana obtusifolia (assembly GCA_002018475.1). NCBI lineage: Eukaryota > Viridiplantae > Streptophyta > Magnoliopsida > Solanales > Solanaceae > Nicotiana > Nicotiana obtusifolia. The sequence continues at coordinate 128,278 of MCJB01001792.1, forward strand.
TGAATAGGTGGGCTGGGAGGAGAGATAGACTCATTAGGAGGAAACAAAACTATGTGCTAGGTCTGAATTCACTTGTGGAAATGAAGAGAAAACTCTATTTGAACTTGGAGATAAAGCAAAGGGAAATACATTTTCATGGAATATAACATCCCTTTGACTAGATTGGGTGCTTTGTATCCCTTTGTCCTAAAGGGGTATCCCGAAAATACATGAGGTAAGGATCTTGGTTCCGACTTGTCTTTATGAGTTTTAAGGGTTGTAGGGAAACAAAGACATCCAAAGCTTTTAAGGTGGGAGTAGTTACGTCTTTTTTTATAAAGTAACTCCAATGGACATTTATTTTTAAGAGTAGAGGAAAGAAGTCTGTTAATCAGATAAGTTAAGGTCAGAATACTCTCTCCCCAGTATTGTATAGGCAATCCAGATTGATACAACAATGCCCTGGCTGTTTTTAAAAGGTACTTGTGTTTTCTTTCTACTATGCACATCTGCTGGGGTGTGTAAGGACATATTTTCTGGTGTATAATGCCTTCAGATTGAAAAAAATGAGGTAGTCTCAGAATTGATGAACTCAAGTCCATTATTAGTTCTGATTGTTTTAATGGAACAATTGAGTTGGTTTTTCACCATGATAGAAAAAGCTTTGATTACTTGTAGAGCATTGCTGTTGCAGGTAAGCAGGTGTATCCAGGTGCACCTGCTATAATCATCCACTAGGGTTATGAAATATTTATACTTATCATGTGTTGTGACATGATAGGGTTCCCACAAATCAACATGTAGTATTTCAAGGGCTTTGGTTGTGATTGTAGTTCTTTCTGAAAAGGGCAATCTACTTTGGCTAGCCATTGGGCATATGGGACAAACGAAAGGTTGTTTGGATGAAAAATTGACTATATTGATTTAATTCCCCTCATTTTGACAAATGTACATGTCCCAATCTATTGCGCCACAAGAGATCAACCATATTTTTGTCAGACACAGATGTATTGCACATAGAGATGGGATTTTTATATATTGCATATCAGAGTGTGTAACAACCTTATTACAATCATGAGATGGAGAGGGCAAACTAGATGCAACATGTGAAACAGAGTGTGAGACACTATTATCCATATTAGGTGATCTAGATAAAATGTCATAAATCAAAGAATTAGACTTGCAAGAATATGAAGAATAAAGATACATACCATCCTTACTTTTACCAATTGCCAGAGGCCTCTCTCAGTGAAGGGGTCTGCAAAAGAATACAAGCAAAATTGATAAAGATGACAAAACAATCAAGTTGTATTGTTAAACAGTGTACAAATGTTAAGTTGAACTTGAAACTGGAACAAAAAAAACTCTTTTTAGGGTAAACTTAGGACTCAGAACTACATCTCCCATCAATGTCACCTTCATCTTATAACCATTAGGTAATGTGACTAGGAAAGGGTACATGGATAGGTTATAGCTCATATGGTTTGATGCCCCAGAATCAAGTATTCAAGAATCACCATTTGATTTAAAACACTCATATGAATTAACACCAGAATCAAAAGAAGTTGAACAAGCTGAAATACCTGCAAAGTTCACATCCCCTGCTTTCAAGTCACTTCCTACATTTCCAGTGTGGAAGTTCTCTAGAATAATGAGTAGTTGATTATACTGTTCCTTTGTAATATTTTGCATAGTTCGATCATGTTCTTAAACTTGACAATTGCCCCATCTTCACCTCTAATGCTATTCTCACTTTGGTTTTCAATTACATTGACAGTAATTGGTACAATTTTTCCCCATTTAATCATATATATCCTCTAATTCTTGTCAAAGTTCCTGAGAATCGTTGACATATTGTAAGCTGTCCGCTAACTCCTTGGATAGAGAATTCAAAATTCATGACATGATCATGTCGTCACAGCGTTCCAATTGATCGTAACTAGGGATCCCTTGAGTCCGCTTTCCTGCATTTTCCGTTTATGAACCTTACTTTATTTTTCACTGAGAGAACCCTATACACTTCTCTCCTCCATGACTTATATCCCAATCCGTCAAAGGGCACTGGCACGAGCATAGATCCCGAGGATGCATGTAGAGTGGATTTGTCGAATCCAGAAGCGGATTTGTGGAATCCGTCATGCTTTCGTCAATAGCCATACTTCTCGACCATATTTGAGCAGAAAATTGACCTTGCTCAAACTATTTCTCAATGGCTGAGTTGAAAATTGGGGATAACTTTGCAACTCGCACAAAACCTATTGTAACACTTATTTGGGTGAAAAACTGACTGATTAAGCTTAGGATTGAGAGCCTAGCTTTGATACCATGTCAAAATAGTAGTAGAAGTGAGAGAAGAGCTGAGCTCGAATGAGCTCTAATGGCGGGTCTAAGAACCCTAGAGAGAAAAACTTCTGGAACCTTTTTTTTAATTAAAATCAACTAAATAAAATGATACAAATGGAAAGTTCACTTAGCTACAAAATATCTCACCCTATTTATACACACATGTACGATTGAGTACAGTTGTACTAACTACTAACTAACTCATACACTACAACTAACTATACATATAAATATACATCCGTGTATATACTCTCAATAGATATGTTCCATCAAACTAAAACTTTTACTGCTTTAATTATCAATGCTTTCGTTTATTGTCTCTTTGCTTTTGCTTGTATTATCTCGCCACACTCTTAATTGGTGGATAATTTGTATCTACTGTGTGATCTAATTTTTTATGGGGGCGTACTATCTTTTTGTTGTTAATATTTTTATGAGGGACTATTGATATTTAAGTAGAGGAGCCAATGAGGGGATTTTGCCTGCACTATGTCTAATAAGGACTAAGGCCAAGTGCTTAATTATGTAGGTATATATATATATCCTTTCCTTCTCAAAGCTAAACTGACTAGAGTATTTTGATTCACACCTAAACGTTATTGTAAGAGTTAATTTTAACTGTGAGGGGTTAAATATTAGTAGAATGTGTCACTTTGATTGTAGCCTTTGGGAGCCATTATTAGAACTCATATCGAGTTATTAGTTATTACCATTTGGTCAAGTTCATTTGGTTACCAATAAATAAACAAATTTGAAGACAAACTCCTCCCACTACGATTGCAAATATATCTCAACTCTTTGGGTCTAGTTAAGCATATTTAGGTTATACATCCCAGAACTGCATTTAGCTCTTGCTATCAGCTGAAGTTAATAAATTGGACAAAATTAAAGAAGTACCATCCATTCAACTATATTCCTTCTTGTATTTTTTTTTCCCACAAGGATAAGAAGGTCTTCCTCTTGTCAAAAACTGAAAGTAAACTAACGCAAAGTGTAACCAATAATACCACTGTGCTATAAAATAATAGAAAACATGTAAAAATAATTTCAGGAATTTTATTAATCAATCGAGACAAAAGAATGAATTTGAATAAAAGAATATCCTATTATCTAGATTTCCCTAAGTACATACTCTCTTTGTAAGTAGCGTGCTAATTGATTAAGAATTGATCTTCTTAAACCAAAGTAGAACATGAAGACGTGGAAGGGTCGAATAATGCAGGGAGCAAGAACTTCCTCCCATTAGCGCCATGCGCATTGTAGCTAGCACCAGTAGTAGGGTCCACCAAAAGGTTGCCAGCATAGCCAGGGTAGGCCCCACTCCCGTAAACCCCAGTGCAAGCTGACGCAGCTTCCAATGGTGCATCAGCTGGTCCCTGATAGTAACCATTTCCAAAAGGGTTCGTCACTGTCCCAGCCAATAAGCTAGCCAAGTTCATCACCATACCATCCGAGCCCACATCGTTGTTGGGTGCAACTAAGGCTGGAGCCTGTGGTCCGTAAATGGGTTGGTGAAATGGCCAGGCGCATTGACCTGCGCACTGAGTCTCTGAATTACCAACCCAGATATATGCAAATTTGTAAATCTTACCCTTTGAAGAGGTATTTTTGGAACTTACAGAAGACCCGTGTGTCCCACATCTGCTAGAGCAGAACCCATCAACTGCCACATCAGCGGCTGTTAATACGATGTTAATTGCGTTCTTTTGATCACCCTTAGCTGCTAACTGTTTGATGTGTTTGTCTTTAAGTGACTTACCTAAAGAATAGCTCTCGTCCAAGATTTGGTTACCCAGTGAGAGCAATAATGGAGAAGCTTTCTTGGATTTTAGTAAACTGAAATACATCTCAGTAGCTTTCCACCACGTGGCAACAGATGGTTGGTTGGTAGCGGGTTTCGAAGTGGAAGAAGACAAAGAGGTGATGAAATCTGAGATAATTGCTCGTTGGGTAGGCTTGAACTTGCCATACCAAATAAGGTTAATGGAGATTTTACCAGTAAGAAGAGGGCCATTGTGGTAATGAAACTTGTAAAGCTCAGTTTCTTGTTCGTCTTTCGTTGGCTCAGCTAATTGCCTTGTTGCCAAAGAGAGTTGAAGAAGGGAAAGAATAACTAAAAGTTGAACGACAGAAGCCATTTGTTTAGGTAATTATGGAGAAGAAAGAGTTGAGAACTGAGAGTTTTTTTAGAATACTTGGTGTTAGAGAGTGAGTGATGAAAACGTCTGAAGAGAACTAGTTATATATAGGGATTATGGGGAAGCAAAGAACAGTAAGTACAGCTATTAGGAACGCGTACTTTAATGGAAAGAGTAGATTAGGAGCGAATCTACACATTAGATTACAGCAAACTACAGCTAAGTTTGGGGAGGGACCATGGGACTTGGGACTATAGTTAAGAGACAGCCAACTGTCCGAGGAAAAGGACAAAAATTTAGTGGTGTTTGGTCGGTCAATATTTGAGGTAAGGTTCGAAAGAGACAAAAGTGATAACTGTCAAACCACGTTATATCGCTCGTATCGGGTTTATACTAGTATCAGTTTATTTAATTGGTTATAGTATATTATTTTATTTTTCAAATTTTTATTAGTCTTGTTGTGAAAACTTATATCCTTAGGTTAAGTTAATCTAATAGTATAGGATATTTATACTTTGACAGTGCACTAAAATTTATGGTCCTTGTGAAGTAATAAATCATATATGTCATCTTCCGGCACGTAGCTCGCATACTTAAAACTGCAATTGATTATGCAATTAAGGAAATTAATGAGGATAATAACCCTACAACCATTGAAATAGAGAAGAGATGGAAGGGAGATAAAAAACCGTTTTCCTTCTCCTGTTTAATTCTTTAAGAGAACAGAACTAATAAAAAAAGGGTATATTTTTTTTTAAATAATTCCCAAGTCAAACAAGGGATATTAAGCTATCTTCCTATTATTTGTCAGGTAAAAAAGGTCATTACGCAAGTAACATGACTAAGATTTATTGAATTCTCTACCAAGAGGGTGAAACACTGAACGATTATCTAATGCGCCGAAATTCTGCGCCAAGTAAGATATGTACTTAACATTATTGTTGGAATGCAGATGAATTAATTATTGCCGATCAATTGGGCAAGGGATTAATTAGTTGCGCCGAAGCAAATTATTAGCTTAACATTTTATAGGTAAGATTTGGAAGAATATGGTGATTAAGCGTAACGACGAGAAGCCAATAATTTGGTGGGCTCTATTGCCCGTTTTGACAAGGCAAAAGAACAATATAGATATCAGCTGGCATTCTTAAGTTCTGTAAAAGTATCAACACAAATAGCATAAGAGAAGAGGGTTAATGATTAGAAATCAAGCAGGCCCTTTTGCCCCTTCTCGTTCTTTGACCAACTTCTGTCATGTTTTTATGTAGGGTTTCAATGTCCTCACAACCTTTATAGAATTGATTTTTATTAGATAATTCACAATGATGAAAAAGGAAGGATTGCTGTATTATAGTAAATGCCAATAATCGATGAGTCGTCCAATTTACAATTGTGTTATGCAATCAAATTATTTTCCAGATTTTACAAGGATTTTCGTATTTATCCGTTGGGTGTTTATGGGATATTTTCTATTCCGTTTGGTAATTTTATTTTATGCTTACTTACGTTTACTCACATTAGTTAAGGGAGCTCAAAAATTTGGAGTCTCTGCAAAATTTACCCCACTATATACGAGCATTTCAGATTTTCAAAATTATAGCATGAACATAATGGTATTGTAGTGTGTCTGTATAGTCTTATGTTTGTACTTGAGAATCCCAGAAGCAAGAGCAAAATACAGAAAAATAAAACAAGTTACATGTTTCATAGGTAAAGATAATTTGAACGTGTAAATTTTTTTGTTTTTTTTACACGATAGGTAGATATCAAGGGCGAAGTTATGTCTGACCAAGAATAATCATCTGAGCATCCTTTGTTGGAAAAATTATGCTGTGTATAAAATAAAATATTACTACTTGTTATTGGTAAATAAAATAGACTTTGATTACCCTTGCATAGTCCACTAGCAAAGGGTGTTATTTAGAATACCGTTATTGAACCTGTAGATATTAGTTTAACTGAATGAAAATCAACTAGGGGAGAAGCTGTCTAAAGTGCCAGCTACTCCGTAACACGTAAATATAATGGAAATAGCGGTTTGTGTAGAGGCGCAACTCTGTCAATTACACCTTCCGATATTTTTACCCTCGCGAAACTGGTACAGGAGCACTAATGAATGAAGTCAACTGTAATAGTGATGTCAGTTGTCGAGCCGCGGCAGTAGTAACTGCTATACTTTGCTAGCTCCAGTTAATGAAAATGACAACGCGTTTTAGTTTAAGTCACATTTCCAACCTCTACCCTCATTTCTCAGCACCTTCGCAACAAGCCAATACCATCTCTGCATTGTAAGTATATATATTCCCCCTCTCTTGTCCTACATTCCATCCGAACTACGTCTAACACTAAAACTTCCATCAAACTTAGAACTTCTCTTTACTGTCTTCCCAAAGAAATACCAAAAAGAAAAAAACAATGTCGTCTTCTCTTATTTCCAATTCGACCCATTTCACTTTGAAACTCTTTCTTTTGATTTCTTTCTTTAATGTGTGCTTTGCTTCGAGAAAGCTCACAGCTTTAGTCCGAGAACCACAAAATCAACTATTGCAGTACCACAAAGGTGCACTTCTTTCCGGCAAAATCTCAGTTAATCTGATTTGGTATGGCAAATTCAAGCCATCCCAAAGAGCAATAGTCTCTGATTTCATCACTTCCCTTTCTTCTCCGACTCCAACTAAAGCCGATCCATCAGTAGCCAAATGGTGGAAGACCACTGAAAAATACTATCATCTCGCCAATTCCAAAGAATCCCTTTCACTCTATTTGGGCAAGCAAGTGGTAATTGAAAATTATTCCCTAGGAAAATCACTGACCCAGAAACAAATTGTCCGATTAGCATCAAAGAGTGAACAAAAAGATGCCATTAACGTTGTTTTGACCGCCTCTGATGTTGCAGTCGATGGGTTCTGTGTCAATCGCTGTGGAACCCATGGGTCTTCTAAAGGTGCTATTATTAGGGGCAAGACTTACAAATTTGCTTATATCTGGGTTGGTAATTCAGAGACACAATGTCCTGGCTATTGTGCCTGGCCATTCCACCAGCCAATCTACGGACCACAGAGCCCACCACTGGGTGCACCGAACAACGATGTGGGTGTTGACGGAATGGTGATTAACTTGGCTAGCTTATTGGCTGGGACTGCAACGAACCCATTTGGAAATGGCTATTACCAGGGAGAGGCAGATGCACCATTGGAAGCTGCGTCTGCTTGTCCTGGCGTCTATGCTAAGGGAGCTTACCCTGGCTATGCTGGAGATTTGTTGGTGGACAAAACTACAGGTGCAAGCTACAATGCACATGGTACAAATGGAAGGAAATACTTACTTCCCGCCTTATATGATCCTGCTACATCTACATGTTCAACTCTAGTCTAGAAAGAAATCAAGCATTTACAAAGTAGGATATATTATAATCGAACATAGAGGTGTAAGATAGAATTTGTTGATTCGTTCATTTGTTACGGATGTGATAATATAAGAGAATTATTTTGTTATGTTTACCTCCTAATCTTCTTTGGTTTCTTTTCCTTTTGTTTTCTGCACTTCTTATTTTTACTACTAAAACCAGGTAATGTGACTCAGCAATATGCATTGATACAAGTTTAGAAGGACAAAGCCAGTCAATAAATAAATGAATTGGGATAAAATCAAAAAAGCTTTAGAAACAATTTTTTGGTTCAGAAATAATGTAATGAAAACGTGGGATAAGAAGTTATTAAAAGGTGAAATACATCTACAACTCATTAAACTAGCCAACATATTTCAATTAAATATTCGAACTAAGGCATGTTTTCGATTGATCATCCGAAGACATGATAAAGTGTTCCTATTAAAAGCTCAAAATTTGAAAAAGCTTTCGCGTGCCTTCTCAAGAGCCATTACGTGAATAAGTTAATCACTTAAAATATGACATCTCCTTTAATTATACACATCAGATACAAGCATTTGCTATATATAACAAAAAGAATGGGTCAATTAAAAACAAATTCCCCCTCTATTAATAAATGTCCGTTCCGTTAGGAAAAATCAAGAGCCATTTTCCAAAATCACCTCAACGATTGTTCAATAGAAATATTTTATTATGTGTTCAAATGTTCAATTGGAACATGGCTTAGATGTAATCCGCCTTATTAATATCTAAATAATATATATTGACAAATTTAAGGGGCCATAGATGTAATCCGCCTTATTAAAATATAGATACCAAAACAAACCAGAACTTGCTCAAAAACTGATACAGACATACCGTTTAATTTGTTTTCTGAATTATTTTTCTAATAATTTTCAACAAATTAGCCCAAAATCATATCAAAGGCGAATTGAAATGAATATGTTATAGTAGCTTCTTTTAAGACGCGAGTGAGTATTTCCTGAGCATTAACTTCTTTTACGATGCGAATTTAGAAAGGGTACGATTTTTTTTTTGGGGCTTTTGCATCTATATTCGGTTTTGGTGTCACAATTAAATCTATATTCATTTCGAAAAAAAATTTGCAAGCTACCAGCTTTATGATCAACTTCAGACTTATCGGGTCTGAAGTTAAAAAAAATTAGTCTGAAGTGAAAAAATTTCACTTCAAATGCACTTAAGGCCAAATAGGTCTAAAGTGCAACCAATGGTTTCATGCACTTAAGACTATTAAGTTTGAAGTGAAAAATTGTACTTCAGATGCACTTAAGGCCAATAAGTCTGAAGTAAAAAATTGCACTTCAGATGCACTTAAGGCCAAAAAGTCTGAAGTGCAATAAATGTTTTCATTCAGTTAAGGCCAATAAGTCTGAAGCGAATATTTGCATTTCAAATGCACTTAAGGCCAAATAGGTCTAAAGTGCAACTAATGGTTTCATGCAATTAAGGCTATTAAGTTTGAAGTGAAAAATTGCACTTCAGATGCACTTAAGGCCAATAAGTCTGAAGTAAAAAATTGCACTTCAGATGCACTTAAGGCCAAAAAGTCTGAAGTGCAACAAATGTTTTCATTCAGTTAAGGCCAATAAGTCTGAAGCGAATATTTGCATTTCAAATGCACTTAAGGCCAAATAGGTCAGAAGTGTAATCAATGGTTTCATGCACTTAAGGCCAATAAGGTTGAAGTGAAAAATTGCACTTCATATGCACTTAAGGCCAAAAGGTCTGAAGTGCAACAAATGTTTTGCTACACTTAAGGCCAATAAGTCTGAAGCGAAAAATTGCACTTCAGATGCACTTAAGGCCAAAAGGTCTGAAGTGCAACAAACGTTTTGATACACTTGGCCAATAAGTCTGAAGTGAAAAATTGTACTTCAGATACACTTAAGGCCAAAAGGTCTGAAGTGCAAATATATGTTTTGCTACACTTAAGGCCAATAAGTCTGAAGTGAAAAATTGCACTTCAGATGCACTTAAGTCCAAAAGGTCTGAAGTGCAACAAACGTTTTGCTACACTTAAGGCCAATAAGTCTGAAGTGAAAAATTGCACTTCAGATGCACTTAAGGCCAAAAGGTCTGAAGTGCAACCAACGTTTTTATGCACTTAAGGTCAAATAAGCCTAAAGTACAAATTGCCCAGAAATAGAAATTTGTTATTCGAATTATAACAATCAAATGTACGATTTAATATCTAAATCTACTCCAAATGAGCTCAAATTTGAAACATAACCTCCGAATATCATTAGGAACAAATCCCAATCATCAATTGTCAAAACAACAATAAATCTAATGAACCCCTTTTGCAATTAAGAAAAAGAAGAAAAACCATAAGCAATAGTAAAAAATAAAGCGTCATAACAGCTCACCATTGTAAAACATCATAAACTGCATTAAAATATGTTCACAATCACCATATAAAATCATTGTCATCCGAAGAAGAAGAAGAGGAAGAAGAAGAAGAAGAAGAAGAAAACGAAGGAGGAGAAGGAAGAGGAGGAGAAAGAGGCCTGAAGCTGTCTAAAAAATAGGTATAAATTAAAATATTTTTAAAAAGTAAATATAGATTAAATGGGGTCGACCAAATAGGACGCCTCGCATAACTTCTATAATATTTTTTATGGTAAATAACTCGGCTGAAGGTACTTTTAAAACTGAAAAAGACAAATAGAATTGGATTCATATTCATGTTAATAAAGAGCAGATCTAATACAATCGGGAATGTGTACAAGTACCCGATTTTGAGGCCACTGTTAAGGTGTTTTCTTTATTTTTTTCCCTTTTTTTAAATGTAATTTTACCAATTTCGAACACAAAATCAAACTTAAGCGATTGAAGCAGTACAAGCGTCTGAAATTACAAATTGTCTAAAGTTGGGAAGTCACAATCATATGTTGTGACTTCAGAGTTCTAAGGCTGTGGCCCACCATGGGCCTGGGCCAAACGGGCCTGGCGGGCCTGGGCCTGAGGCGGGCCTGGGCCTGGCGGGCTCGTGGGTTGGGACCGGCCA
>MCJB01001793.1:0-15694 GCA_002018475.1 Nicotiana obtusifolia
CTCGATTGCCGATACGACGGATGATGCGTCGATGTTGAAATTGTATTCGGATATCTTGGGGGCCTCTTTATGTTCGGGTAAGGCACCAAATGTGTTTTGGCCCGTGGGTCTACGGTTCAGCTCCCGATTAGGCCCCCGATGAAGCTCTCGGTTGTTCCGTCTTCGACTATCCACATACCGATCCTTAACGAGATTTCGCTCGAACCGAGCGTTCCCCGTGTTTCCGACATATGGTTGGTGTCGGTTACTGTTCGGCCGTGATTCATTATTGACGCCCCTTCTCCGGGATGGTTCGGAAGGGTAGATCGAACCGGATGAGGATCCGAGCTGATCATCTTCGATCCTAATCTTGGATTGGTACCGGTTGTGAATATCTGCCCACGTGGTGGCCGGATATTCCACCAAATTTTTTTTCAGCTGTCGAGAAGACGCCGAACTCTTCGTATTAAGGCCTTGTGTGAAGGCCTGTACGGCCCAATCGTCAGTGATCGGTGGCAGATCCATCCGTTCCATTTGAAAATGGGATACGAATTCTCTCAACATTTCGTCGTCCCTCTGCCTTACTTTGAAAAGGTCGGATTTCCTGGTTTCGACCTTAATGGCTCCCGCATGTGCTTTTACAAAAGAATCTGCAAGCATAGCAAACGAGTCAATAGAATTAGGAGGTAAATTATGATACCATACCATGGCCCCTTTCGATAGAGTTTCCCCGAACTTCTTTAGTAGAACAGATTCTATTTCATCGTCTTCCAAATCATTTCCCTTAATGGCACACGTGTATGATGTAATGTGTTCGTTGGGATCGGTCGTGCCATTGTACTTGGGTATGTTGGGCATGCGAAACCTTTTAGGGATCGATCTTGGAGCTGCACTCGAAGGGAAGGGCTTCTGTATGAACTTTTTGGAATCGATCCCTTTCAAAATCGGTGGCGCTCCGGGGATTTGATCGATCCTGGAATTGTATGTTTCCATCCTTCGGTCGTTCGCCTCTAAACGTCTAGTGATGTCTTTGAGCTGCTTTGCAGTTTCGGAGTCAGCCCCCAATCCACGGTTGTTCGATCTCTCTAAGATCGACTCATCTCGGCAAGTCACTTCTCGAGATAGGTCGTGTTCCGCCGCTTTCGGCGTAAGGTTTTGGCTTTGCAGTTGGGCGATTGCCATCTGTTGGGCTTGTAGCATCTCGAAAATGACGCGTAGGCTAATCCCGTCCCCGTCAACATTTGGAATATAGTTTTTCGACCCAACGGGCCGGTTATCGTCAACCGGAATTCGCGAGTTGTCCCCCACCTGTTCCGGGATCGGGCCGTGGTTTCCCTGAACTGTATTGTTATTTTCACTTTGATGGCCAGATCCTCCATCAACGTGAAGGGGTGCATCTTGTGGGTTTGACATCTTTTTTGTGTGGTATAGATATGTATATATTTTTTTGTGTTTTGCAAAGGAGAGAAAGAAAGAGAAAACGCTGTGTACGATTGAGAGTTTCGTATCGAATTGCCACAATTACCTAGGCCCCACGGTGGGCGCCAAACTGTTTCCCCAAAAATTGGAAACAAATCAATTGAATTTTGAGCGTGGGAAACGATAAGTAAGTGACGAATTCGATTGCAAACAAGTATACGATAAGAGAGAAAGGATATAATTCTTGAGAGAGAGATTATAATTGCAAAACTAGGTAATCAATATATTGCCTTTTGTTTCTTGTTTTCAGCTCTAAAAAACGTGTCCCCCAACCCAGTGCATTAATACATATATATGGGGAAAAATCTACCCCCCCTGGTTGCCCACGTGGTGTCTCTTTCAATCATTTCAGTGTCCTTGTATAGTTGGTAGAACTCATACAGTTTGGTGAAGGTTCTGCAGATTTGGTGGATGTACTGCAGGTTAGGTGAGGACCCCACGTGCCATGAACAGCTCTGAGCAGTGTCGCTGACCTTTGATCACCGGTTGGCAGCGAACGCAACGGGCATATCGATGGGGTCAAACTCGGGATGGCCTATCGATCGCCATATCGAATCTGGCCTTGACTCTGTCCCGACTTCGATGCTCGGTCAATGGTTCGAGCATCGATCATCCGGTTTTTGGTGTCGACATCACACATCGGTCTGAACATCGGTCAAATGATTCGACCTCGATATAGGATATCAGTCCGATCACCGATCATATGGTTCCGATTGCCGGTCTGGTAACCGGTCCCGAGGTTCAACCTCGAGATTCAACCTCGATTGATCCTTTTATGAAAAACCCGATTTTGCCTTACACAATACCATTGCCCGAAAAAAGGCTAGGTGTCTGCTAGCTTATATTTTTCATAACGAGCAGGTTAGCTTTATCTTTCAATTACCTATCATGTGCTTTTCCTTGGATAGCATCTTGAGGTAGGGGTGTACAAAGAAAATTGATAAACTGCATCACATCAATAATCCCAGTTAAACCGGGGAGGAAAAATCTGATTGTAATTTGGTTTGATTTAGTTTGGTACTAAACAAAAAAAATTACCATAATACCGAAATCAACCCAACCCAATAATACATTTAAACAATTTCTAAAAATATTTTTTAAATATAAATATTTATTGTAATGTAATTTATAAATATTTCTTAAATTTTTTCACAGTTTTATCATTTAACGTATTATTTCAAGTTTGAACTTAACATTCTTGAATGATAAATAAATTTTATAGCCCATAAATGTAGTAACTCAAACAAAGTTCAAATCAATACTAATGCTAACAAAAAAATTCAACTCAACACTAGGAGTGACAATAGTGTTGGATATCTATTTTTCAGTTTTATATTGATTTATAACGAAATGCATAACTTAGTTTATCTTTTTCTTTAATGCTTAGTTATGTAATTAATAGTACTTATTAGCTATACTTATTTTAGCATGACATATACATAATATTTTTAGATTAAGTTAATTTTTATTATGACTTATTAATTAGGAATATTTGATTTATGTAATTTTATTATCTTTGTTATTGAATATTTTAGTATAATGCTAAGACTTATCCCATATTATTGTGTTAGTTTCTTTAAAAATAGATTATATAGTTATATCTTACTTGGACTAAAGAAATATTCAAAGCACAACTCCGATCCCTAAAACAAAAATAGAATTTGGCCAACAGACCTAAGCTCCACATGCTTAGTATGAGTCCTAAATTATTTTCCCAAAAGAAGTGGACAAGATTCAAAGGAAATATGAGACGTGCATAAATAATTGATATAAGACAAAAATATTTATTTCCATTAACAATTTAGACAATTAATAATACAATAATGTAAAACACATTTCAAAAATCTTCCTTTAGTATTAAGCTTAACCAAAGTTAGCAATCAAGTGAAATCTTACCTGAGAGCACTATATCGACATATGTGAGATAAATATCATAATTTGTCGACCTCTTCAAATATAATTAGCCTCTCCAATATCAGAATTTGGAAACACCATTTCTTTTAAATAATATCACAAATCTCGAGATTAATGCTCAAATCATAACTCTAAAAATAGATTTTACAACAAATCATAAATATTTCTGAAATGAATCATATCATGGAGAACGCCCAAACAACATCCTTCTTCGTGAGAAAGTACAAAGTTAGCTTTGAAGACCAACAACTATCTCGAGAAGTTGCAAATTAGATCAATTTATAAGATCTATGTTGAAGTTATATGTAAAAAGATTGCCATATCCTTGTAACTGTGCTTCACACATATCAATGTAATCAAAACATACCGTGACTATCACGAACGGCATCCTTTTCTAATTAGATCCTTTCTTCAAATCTAATTTCTTATTGAGTACCGTAATCTCGATATAAACTCTTAATTGATAATTGATAGAGAAAATTAGACTTTATATCTGCAAGAAAGACTATAAAAGTATGTAAGTAATTCTAAAGAATCATGAATTTAATAATATTTCAATAATCATGAGTTTAACAGTATTTCAGCGATCATATAATAATATGACGACCATACACAATAAGGCCGTACCAAGTCAAATGCACCTCTAATGTAAGTATAATGAATTGCTCATATTTTGACCATCATACAATCCAAAGAATATGGCAAAACCCAAATATCTTTGTGTTGCAGTAAAGAATTGCATAATTTAAGACAGTACACAAAATGCATATGAAAACATCTGTTCGACTCAGGGGCGAAGTCATAGTGTTGGTTGAGGGTTCGGTCGAATCCAATAATTTTTGTCCAAACCCTGTATTTATATTAAGAAATTCAATAAATATTTATAAATTATTAATATAGAAGTAATAACTTAAAAAGATTATAATCCTGAACCCATAAGGTTTAAATCCTAACTCCGCCTCTGGTTCGACTCTCATAAAGCTATTTTAATAGGGTCCTGAGATAATAAAGTAAAAATTGTACGGGCGCCTATTTGGTCGCCCCCATTTAATATGTACCCACTTTTTAATTTTTTTAACGTGTACCCACTATTTAAATAATTTCAGGCCATTTTCTCCTCTTTCTTCTCTATGGTGTTTGTAAACATATTTTATGGTAGTTTATGATGTTTTACGGTAGTGACCTATTGTGGTGATTTATTTTTTACTATTGCTTAGAGTTTCTTCTTTTTCTTTTTCTTAATTGCAAAATGGGTTCGTTAGATTTATTATTATTTTGACAAATTGATGATTGAGGTTTGTTCTCAATGATATTTGGAGGTTATTATCAAAATTGAGCTCATTTGGAGTAGATTTAGGTATTAAATCGTATATTGGTGTGATGACCCGGTAGGTCATTTTTCATTTTAACCTTCATTTCTGTGTTCCAAGACCTCGAATAGCTCCATTCCACCTTCCTCGATTTGGGTGCCTAGACCGTATCTTTTCCCGAAAATTTTTTATGTGAAAAACCAAAAAAAAATGTAAAATTTTACCTTTAAACTCATTTGAGTTAACTTCAGTCAACGTTTGAGCAAACATACTCGGATTAGTGTTTTGACGGTTCCGATGGGTCCGTATCATGATTTGAGACTTGGTCGTACGCCCGGAATCAAATTTGAAAGTTCCTAACTTGAATTATCGCCACTTGACAGAAACTTGAAATTTAAAGGTTTCAAAGATTTCAAAAGTTTGACCGTAAATTGACTTTGTTGATATCAGGCTGGGATTGAGATTTCGGCAGTTGGAATAGACTTTATATACGCAAGAAAAACTATAAAACTATGTAAGTAATTCTAAAGATCACGAGTTTAACAATGTTTCAATGATCACGAGTTTAACAGTATTTCAGCGATCATATAGTAATATGACGACCATGCTCAGTAAGGCCGTACCAAGTCAAATGCACCTCTAACGTAACTATAATGAATTGTTCATATTTTGACCACCATATAATCCAAAGAATATCACAAAACCCAAATATCTTGGTGATGTAATAAAGAATTACATAATTTAAGACAGTACACAAATGCATATGAAAACATCTGTTCGACTCAAGGGCGGAGCCATAGTGTTGGTTGAGGGCTCGGTCTAATCCAATAACTTTTGTTCAAACTCTGCATTTATATTAAGAAATCCAATGAATATGTACAAATTATTAATATAGAACCAGTAACTTAAAAAGATTATAATCCCGAACCCATAAGGTTCAAATCCTAACTTCGCTCCTGGTTCGACTCTCAAAACGCTATTTTAATAGGGTCCTGAGATAATAAAGTAAAAATTGTACGGTCGCCCCCATTTAATATGTACCCACTTTTTAATTTTTTTTAAACTTGTATCACTGTTTAAACAATTTCAGGCCCTTTTCTCCTTCTCCTTCTTCTTCTTCTTCTTCTTCTTCTTCTTCTTCTTCTTCTTCTTCTTTTTCTTCGAGCAACAATGATTTTATATGGTGTTCTGTGAAGATATTTTAAGATAGTTTATGATGTTTTACAGTAATGAACTGTTGTGGCGCTTTATTTTTTACTATTGCTTAGGGTTTCTTCTTTTTCTTTTTCTTAATTGCAAAATGGGTTCATTAGATTTATTATTATTTTGACAAATTGATGATTGAGGTTTGTTCTCAATGATATTTGGAGGTTATTATCAAAATTGAGCTCATTTGGAGTAGATTTAGGTATTAAATCGTATATTGATGTGATGATCCAGTAGGTCATTTTTAATTTTAACCTTCATTTCTGTGTTCCGATGCCTCGAATAGCTCCATTCCACCTTCCTCGATTTGGGTGCGCAGACCGCATCTTTTCCCGGGAAAATTTTATGTGAAAAACCAAAGAAAATGTGATATTTTGCCTTTAAACTCATTTGAGTTAACTTCAGTCAACGTTTTGAGCAAACGGACGCGGATCAGTATTTTGACGGTTCCAGTGGGTCCATATCGTGATTGGGACTTGGGCGTATGCCCGGAATCAAATTTGAAAGTCCCTAACTTGAATTATCGCCATTTGACGGAAACTTGAAATTTAAAGGTTTAATGATTTTCAAAGTTTGACCGTAAATTGGCTATATTGATATCGGGCTTGTATTGAGATTCCGAGAGTTGGAATAGCTCCATTATGTAATTTGGTAGTTACATACAAAATTTGAGGTTATTCCGAATTGATTTGACATGTTTTGGCGCGAGTTATAGAATTGAAAATTTCATAAATTCATTATGTTCGATTTGAGGTGCGATTCATAATTTTGATGTTGTTTGATGTGATTTGAGACCTCGAGCAGGTCCGGTTATGTTATGGGACTTGTTGATATGTTAGGACAGGGTCCAGAAGGGCTCGGGTTACTTTAGGGGTGGTTAGGACCATTTCTAAGCCATTTTTATTTGCTTGGCCACAGGGGTATGCATTGCAATCGCGGACATTGGGTCGCATTCGCGAAGAGCAATTTTGCTGTTTGGGCACTGTGAATCGCGATCTTGGAATCCTTTTCGCAATCGCGTAGAGAAAAATTCCGCTGCACTAACTCGATTTTGGAAGTTTATATCTTGCAATCTATAAGGAATTTGGAGATGATCAAAAAACGAAAGTTGTAGCCCTCTGTGTCTAATTTTCAGAAAATCAAACCGTATGTCATTTGGAGTTTTGTACAAAATATTATGGCTATTACACTACATATTATCTGAGAAGAGTCTGGGAAGAGTTAATAGAAATTTGTTGATCGCGATCGCGGGGAAATGGCCGCGATCGCATAGAGTAAAATTGTTTTGGAAATTTTTGTGCTTCACGATCGCGAAGCATTTTCCCGGATCGGGAAGGGTAAATACCTGGGCAGCAGAACTTAAGTTCTGGAAATGAGATGAAGTCTCATTTCTCCATTTTTGGGATTTTGAGCTCGGTGTGAGGCGATTTCTCGGGAGATTTTCAAGAAAAATATTGGGGTAAGAATTTCTAACTCAATTTTGATTAAATTACACGAATCTATTATTATTTTTATCATTTAATTGGTATTTTGGGTTGAAAATAGTAGAAATTTTTTAGACTTTAAATTAAGGATATGGAGGTCGAGTTGATATCAGAATTCGATAATAGTTGAACTCGTATCGGAATGGGTGTTCGGATTTCGTAAATTTTTGTCAGGTTCCGAAAAGTGAGCCCCGTGTTGACTTTCGGTTGACTTTTGTTAATTTCGTTCAATAATGTTTTAAATTGAACTTCTTTCATTCGTGAGTAGTTTTTAAAATTTATTTTAAATTATTTGGTCAATAATTTGTTAGATTTAGTTGGTTTGGAGGCTTGTTCGAAAGGCAAGGCCGTGGTGAAATTTTAAGTTAATCACGAAGTGAGGTAAGTGTTAGGTCTAACCTTGACTTGAGGGAATAGGGACCCCTAAACTATGTGCTATGTGAATTTCATGTGTAGCGGCGTATATGCGAGGTGACGAGTGTATATACGCTGTAAATTACTTGTTTCCATGCTTTTCTGCATTTTATTAATTATTTTATCCATGCTTTAACCGTTACATGTTTTAATTTCTCTCTACGCCTTAACTTACTACTTGTCGTTACTATTCTCGCATTAAAAATGTTAAGTTCTGTCATGCCTTCATGATTAATTGCTACTTGCCTTACTTGTCTTACTTGTACCCTTTAACTGTCATATATTTGGTTTCTTTTATTGCTGCTCTGTATTAAATGTAGCCTTCTTGATTTGGTATGAGATACATTCTTGAGTTGTACCTTCATATTCATTAATCATAGAGAATTCTTGTGATTTGGGTTGTTAAATTGATTGCACCTATTTATTTATTTATGGATCGGGCTGCACGCTACAACAGGTGGAATAAGGGAGAATTTATATAAATACGATAGAATCGGGTTGCGCACGGCAATAGGTGAAATAAAGGTGGATTGATATGGTGGAATAAGGGAGAATTTATGATATTGATTATGATTATATGGTGGGATCGGGTTGCGCGCCGCAATATATAATTACTTATTATTAGTAATATTTACATGGTGGAATAAGGGTAGATAGTGTTGTACAGTGGGATCGGGTTGCGCACTGCAACAGGTTATGCGTTTTGTATTCCTTGATTGAATTGAGCTGGCTTTGGTACTTCATATGAGACTCTGAGGATTTGTATTTCTGTATTTACTGGATTTCGAGGATTGAGTTATTTTCATAAGTTAACTGCTTTACTTTTCTGTGTGCTCTTTTCATGTTATTATTCGTATATGTTGCGTACAGGTAAGTGACCCGCCTTAGCCTCGTCACTACTTCGTCGAGGTTAGGCTCGGCACTTACTGAGTACATGCGGTCGGTTGTACTCAAACTACACTCTGCACTTATTATACAGATTTTGGAGTCGGTCCCAATGGCAGTCCGTAGATTGCTCGGGTTGGCTATCAGTATGGAGACTTGAGGTACAGCTGCTCGGCGTTCGCAGCCCTGAAGTCTCCTTCTACTTTATCTTAGCTGTGTATTTTCTTTCAGACGGCTTTACTTTTGTTCAGACCTTTATGTGTATTATTCTAGTAGCTTGTGCACTTGTGACACCAGATTCGGGGAATGTATTAAGATATTTCAGTTGTTTTGGTTTTTTCGCATTTTATTCTAGTTTTATCGCAGTTATTTCAGTAATTGGAATAAGTCTAAACTGATTTATTTTAAAATGGCTTAAGATTATTTTAATATTGGCTTGCCTAGCAAGTGAAATATTAGGCGTCATCATGATTTCGTTGGTAGGAATTTCGGATCATGACAAGTTGGTATCGGAGCACTAGGTTGCCTAGGTTTCACGAGTCACGAGCAAGCTTAGTAGAGTCTGAAGGATCGGTATGGAGATGTCTGTACTTATCTTCTAGAGGCTATGAAGTTTAGGAACAATTTCACTTCTATTCTTCTTCGTCGTGCAATTTTTATTCTATCACTGATGATTGAACTCTTTATTCTTGTTCTCTCGCAGATGGCGAGAAACGTACTACATTCACAGCCGGGCAGGAGCCGGATCCCTCAGT
Source organism: Nicotiana obtusifolia (assembly GCA_002018475.1). Classification (NCBI taxonomy): domain Eukaryota; kingdom Viridiplantae; phylum Streptophyta; class Magnoliopsida; order Solanales; family Solanaceae; genus Nicotiana; species Nicotiana obtusifolia. The sequence continues at coordinate 9,427 of MCJB01001793.1, forward strand.
GACAGCTACGACTAGGGGCAGAGGCCAATGCCAAGGTCGCGCTAGAGGCAGAGGCAGAGGCAGATCTCAGCCTAGAGCTCGAGCAGCAGCACCCGTTGTGGAGCCTCGGGTGGATTTTGAAGAGGAGGTTTCAGCTCAGACTGTACCTATTGGACCAATTCAAGTCACGAAAGAATTCATAGCTACTCTAGTGCTTCAGGATGTTATAGTTCGTTTGGTAAGCCTTATGGAGGGTGTGGCCCAAAATGGTGCATTTCTAATGGCACCAGCTGTCTCACGGGCTGGGGGAGGAGCACATACTCCCACTACTCCCACTCCGGAGCAGATAGCTCCCCAGTATCAGATTCCAGTAGCCCCACCATTTGGGGTAGTACAACCGGTTGTTGCAGCACAGGCCGGTGATAGGCCCGCTTTGTCCTTTGAGGCTTTGTTAAGGTTGGACAAGTTTACCAAGCTATTTTCGGTTCATTTCAATGGTGCACCTTCTGAGGACCCACAAGATTAACTAGACCGCTGCTATGAGGTACTGCAAAACATGAGAATAATTGATAGCGATGGGGTCGATTTTGCTATGTTTCAGATGACAGGCTCCTCCAAAAGGTGGTGGAGAGATTATATGCTGACTAGGTCAGCTGGGTCGCCTGCACTTGATTGGGATCAGTTTTCACAGATATTTTTAAAGAAGTTCATTCCTGTCACTCCGAGAGAGGATTACCGCAGGCAGTTTGAGCGACTTCAGTAATACGAGACCTGTTTTGTGGACTTAGCTCGCCATGCCATTATCTTGCTTCCTACTGAGAGAGATAGAGTGAGGAGCTTACATTATTAGGCTACAGATGGAAAAAGAGGCCACGAGTGATATTTCTTTCCAGACAGCTGTAAATATTGCTAGACAGTTCGTGCTCAAGAGAGGGGCCCGGTGTCTGATAAGAGGCCTCGCCATTTTGGTGTTTTCGGTGGTGCCTCATCTGGAGGCATGGGTGCTTTTGGTAAAGGTCATCCTCCCAGGCCATTTCTGCACTTCAGGTATCTGACAATGCTTCAGGGAGTCGTGGTCCGTACGTGCCTTATTTTGGGTAGCCAGCCTACAATGCACCATTAGCTCCTATAAGTGCACCTCCGATTCAGAGTTATCACCTTGGTTATCCTGGCCATTCGGGTCAACTTCAGCTTCAGTAACCACAACAGCAGGATGGATGTTTTAAGTGTGGCGGTATTGGGCACATCAAGAGGTCCTATCCGAGATTATTGGGCGGCATCCAAAACAGAGTTTCGTGCCATGATTCTAGCACCGGTTGCTCCATCGCCCTCTCAGCCAGCTAGAGGCAAGGGTCAGGCAGCCAGAGATGGAGATCAAACCATTAGAGGTGGAGGTCAGGCCGTTAAAGGTGGTGGCCAGCCAGTTAGAGGCCGTCCTAGAGATGTAGTTAAGAGTGGTGGGGCCCAGCCCTGATTTTATGCTTAGGCCTGAGGCCAAGTCATCTGACGTTGTGATCACAGGTATTGTTCCAGTTTGCCATAGAGATGCTTCAGTTCTATTTGATCTAGGATCTACTTATTCCTATGTATCCTCATACTTTGCTTTCTATCTGGTTGTGCCTCATGATTCTTTGGGTGCTCCTGTGTACGTGTCCACGCTAGTGAGAGATTCTATTATTGTAGATCGTGTCGATCGTTCATGTGTGATTATTACTGGGAGTCTTGAGACTAGCCTAGATCTTCTACTTCTTGATATGGTGGATTTTGATGTCATCTTGGGATAGATTGGCTGTTACCTTATAATGCTATATTGGATTGTCACGCCAAGACAATGACTTTAGTCACGCCGGGGTTGCCTCAATTAGAGTGGAAAGGGATTTTTGGTCATTCTACCAACAGGGTTATCTCATATGTGAAAGGCTCGGCGTATGGTCGAGAAGGGGTGTCTAGCTTATTTGGCTTATATTCACGATCCTGGTGCAGATGTTCCTTCTATGGATTCAGTCCTAGTTGTTCGTGAGTTTCCAGAGGTATTTCGTGCAAATCTACCGGGGATGCCCCCCACAGAGATATTGACTTCTGTATTGATGTGGCTCCGGGCACTCAGCCCATTTCTATTCCACCATACCGTATGGCCCCGCCGGAGTTGAAGGAATTGAATGAGCAGTTGCAAGATTTGCTTGATCAGGCATTCATGAGACTTAGTGTCTCGCTCTGGGGTGCGCCGGTTCGTGGAGGGGTTTTCATCTATTATAGCCCCATTGACCAGATTGACCCAGAAGGGTGCCCCATTCCGATGGTCGGATGAGTGTGAGTTGAGCTTTCAGAAGCTCAAGACTGCTTTGACTACGCGCCAGTGTTGGTATTGCCTACAGGTTCAGGATCTTACACGGTGTATTGTGATTGTATCTCGTATTGGGCTCGGTGCAGTATTGATGCAGGATGGCCAAGTGATTGTATATGCGTTGCGACAGTTGAAGGTTCATGAGAAGAATTACGATATTCATGATTTAGAGTTGGCAGCCATTGTTCAGGCGCTGGAGAGGCACTATCTTTACGGCGTTTCATGTGAGATATTCACGGATCATCAGACTCTACAGTACTTGTTCAAACAAAAGGATCTCAATTTGAGGCAGAGTAGATGGTTATAGCTGTTGAAAGACTATGATATCACCATTTTGTATCATCATGGGAAGGCCAATGTGGTGGCCGATGCTTTGAGTAAAAAGGCAGTGGGTATGGGCAGCCTTGCGTATATTCTAGTTGGTGAGAGGCCGCTTGCTGCAAATGTTCAGGCTTTGGCCCATCAGTTTGTGAGGTTAGATGTTTCAGAGCCCAGTCGTGTTTTAGCTTGCACGGTCGCTCGGTCTTCCTTGTATAAGTGCATCAGAGAGCGTCAGCATAATGATCCATATTTGCTTGTCCTTAAGGACACGGTGCGGTACGATGGTGCCGAATGGGTTATTGTTGGTAATGATAGGGTTATGAGGATGCAATGTCGTATTTGTGTGCCCAATGTGGATGGACTTCATGAGTTCATTCTTGAGGAGGCCCACAATTCCCGATCTTCTATTCATCCGGCGCAGTGAAGAAAGATTTGCGGCAACATTATTGGTGGAGGAGAATGAAGAAGGATATAATTGCATATGTAACTCAGTGACTAAATTATCAGCAAGTTAAGTACGAGCATCAGATACCTGGTGGTTTACTTCAGAAGTTAGAGATTCCTGAGTGGAAGTGGGAGCGTATCACTATGTATTTCGTTGTTAGGCTCCCACAGACTCAGAGGAAGCTCGACGCAGTATGGGTTATTGTGGACAGGTTGACCAAGTCAGCACATTTCATTCCAGTGGCAGTTACCTATTCTTCAGAGCGATTAGATGAGATTTACATCCGTGAGATTGTCCGTCTTCACGATGTGCCCATTTCTATTATTTCTGATCGAGGTACGCAGTTTACCTTGCACTTCTGAAGGTCCGTACAACGTGAGTTAGGCATGCGGGTTGAGTTGATTACATCATTTCATCCCCAGACAGACGGACAGTCCAAGCGCACTATTCAGATATTGGAGGATATGCTTCGCGCTTGTGTTATGGACTTCAGAGGTTCTTGGGATCAATTCTTGCCGATTGTGGAGTTTGCCTATAAGCTCCATATGAAGCATTATACAGGAGGCGGTGCCGTTCGCTAGTTGGTTGGTTTGAGCGGGGAGAGACTCGGTTATTGGGTAACGATTTAGTACTGTCACACCTCTTTTCGTACACTCCCCGGGAAGGAAATGTATAAAATGAGTTTTTCCAATTAAAGTGACATTTAATCGAAATGGGATTATTTATTTAATTTTTTAGAGTCGCCACTTGGAATATTTTAATTGGTGTTCCAAGTCACCAATTTATTTTTTATCCCAGATCGAGGAAAATTTCGACTTTCTTTTTGAAGTCTGCGAACCAGAAATTCTAAGTAAGGAATTCTGTTAACCCGAGGGAAGGTGTTAGGCACCCTCGGATTCCGTGGTTCTAGCACGGTCTCTTAATTGTTATAATCGACTTTATTATCCGATTTTAATACATGTTATTAGCCTATGGTGTATTTTACTTTATTCCGCCTTTCCACTTTTAAATTATTGAAGAATTGCGATGTTAATCAAAATATGTCACGAATTACGTTACATAAATGCACCCGTAATTTGTAACATCTTTTAATTAAACATCGAGATTTTAGATTTGGGTCACATAAATGCGCACCCGAATTTAAGAAGCTTAATTATTAGAGCAGCGCGCCTAAAGCAACTACGTGTTTTTAATTTGTCGAGGGCCATGGAACTTGCTAAATGGCACGCCTCAATTTTCTAAATGTTTAATTAATGAGGGCCATATGTTCATATATTTATTTTGATATGGCACACCTCAAATTAATTTTAATATTTTTTATTATTCAAAATTTGTTTAAATCGGGCCACCCCAAAGGCACCCCCGAAGTTTGGCGTTGTCACTATGTCACGGAAACCGTACCCATAGCAACAACGTAATTAATCGTGTTAGAATTGAACTTCCTAATAAAAAATGTTAAAGGTTCACTTATTCTAATTCGATTGATAAAGAGGGCCATAGGTAATTATTTATCTATATGGCACGCCTCAACTAATTTAAGGAAATTCTTAATCGTTGTGCATTACAAAAGCAACAGACATTAGATCGCACTATTTAGTTACAAAGCATTATTGCTTTTGAAAATAAACAAAACAGAGAATGAATTGCACGGATAGCATTATTAATTCTATAAAAAAAGAAAACATGCACTGTTACTTCTATGGTAAAGTCAATCGTACAAATCTAATTGTAAACATAATCACGGGTTATATTTCAGATATTACACTGAACCACAGTCTCAATACAAGCCCAATTTGTGGACACAGTCATTAAGTCTGTAACTGCAAATCAGGCCAAAATTATACATCAAAGTATTCTTTTCATCAAAAGTACTCTTTTCATCATCAGGGACTCGAAATATACTAACCAGCAGACTTACGAATGCAGTGATCCGGATTTACAAAATAACCACGTTTCAGCTTTCTATTAACAACACTATTTTTTATAGCAGCAGCACTTCTTGATTTCCAATATTAGTTTCTCGAAAGAACAGAAATGAAACAGAGCAGGACTCTAGACTAATCTCAACATTTACGCTTGAATTTTGCAGCTGACGTATCCCAAATCCCAGGGAAAACAGTATGATTTTAAACAAACCACAGAATTCGACATACACTTATTGGCATGAACTCCACTGATTTCCGTATCATTTTTTCCTTTATAAGGGATGTTAATCAAGACAACAAATATGAAACAAGTGACGATTCTTCAATAACTGATTCAAAGCGTTTTACTAGTTGTCGTATAACGAAGAACTCGTCTGAATCTTATGGCAATGAATGCAGATCACCCTTTAGGACAGATTTTTAATCATATTAAACACACAGTCCTGCTTGTTATAGTTGACAAAAGAGACAGAAATTCCAGCTATCCTATGTGACCTTAAGGCTTTGTCATATAGAGCATAATTTAAAGCAGCACCATGGCCATTAACAGTAGTGATTTATCCCAATAGTGATTTACTAAGTAACAATAGAATCGATATAGAAATTAACGGCTACTGATAGCCATTAACAGTTAGAACAAAACAATTCAACAACAGAGATGTAAAACAGACATCCGTACAACACATGCCTTCAATGAATTGCAGCAAATATAATTATCAATTTGGAAACAACGACTAAACAGAACAGACAGGATATTTAAAGATGTAAGAGATTAAGTCAGCATATACTGCACAATTCATTGCATTCAAACCTCAAGTGAAATTACAGTAATGTTTCAAAACATACCTATATGAAATGGAAAGCCTAGACTGTTTTTCACCCAGCAACTGAGCTCAACAACAAACGACGCTCCACTATACGAAATGAAAACTTGGACTGTTTTCACTCACCAGTCGAGCTCAGCAGCAAACAACACTAACTTCCTTCAGGTTAAATCCAAATGTTCAATCCCCGTGATTAGAAATTTCTAAGCTATTAGAACTCTATATGTTTTTCAGTGTCTTTTCTCTCCTCTCAATTTTAGACCCTCTACTCTCTTTCTCTGTTTTTGTCTCTCAATATTTCAGACTTTTTCTCAAAAAAAAAATTGGAACCCCTTCACTGTGAAACGACCTCCCTTTTATAACTCCCCTGACCCCTCCTCTTTTTATTTTTCTTTTGAATTTCTTTTATTTCCCTTTTCTGTTTCAGAAT
>MCJB01001794.1:0-14048 GCA_002018475.1 Nicotiana obtusifolia
GTGCACAGATATTTATGAACGAAATTGTCCGACTTCACGGAGTTCCAGTATCCATCATCTCTGATAGAGGATCACAGTTCACTTCACGCTTTTGGAAATCTTTTCAAGAAGCATTGGGTACACGAGTAAATCTTAGTAATGCATTTCATCCACAGACAGACAGGCAGTCTGAACGTACTATTCAGATCTTGGAGGATATGTTGAGAGCTTGCACTCTTGAGTTTGGAGGTAGTTGGGACACTTATCTACCATTAGCTAAATTAACTTACAACAACAGCTTCCAGTCCAATATTCAAATGGCACCGTATGAAGCATTGCATGGTAGAAGTTGCCGTTCTCCTATCGGATGGTTTGAAGCTTGTGAGACTAACTTATTGGGACCCGACCTAGTACAAGAAGCTATGGACAAGGTCCAGTTGATCAGACAGAGATTGCTTGCAGCTCAAATTAGACAAAAGTCTTATGCTGATAAGAGAAGAAGAGATTTAGTGTTCACAATTGGGGACAAAGTGTTCCTACGAGTCCCCCTATGAAAGGTGTGATGCGGTTTGGGAAAAGAGGCAAGTTGAGCCCCAGGTTTATAGGACCGTATGAGATACTAGGCCGAGTAGGAGTGGTGGCTTATCGTTTGGCACTTCCTCCTGAGTTATCTTTTATTCACCCAGTGCTTCATGTCTCAATGCTAAGAAAATGTATATCAGACTCATCTCAGGTGTTGGAAGCACCAACTATACTGCTTAATGAGAAGTTGTCTTACGAGGAAGAGCCGATGGCAATTGTTGATAGACAGATAAGAAAACTACAGTCAAAAGAAATTGTGTTCGTGAAAGTCTTATGCAGAAATCATACTATTGAAGAAGCTACATGGGAAATAGAAGATGCTATGCGAGTCAAGTATCCTCATTTATTTCAGTTTACAGGTACGTACTTGAGTTAAATTCGGGGGCCGAATTTCATAAGGTGGGGAGGATGTAATACCCCAATATTTTAAGTGAGGATATATTGGACATTTAGAAAATAATTTAAGTCCAAAACAAAAAGGAAAAAAAATAAAGGAACAAATTAAACTAATAAAACAAAAAAGAAGAAAACCTAGTCAAACTAAAAAAAAAAAAATGGGGATGCAAGCACAAAAAGGGCCGAAGCCCATTCACTGACCAAAAAAAAAAAACGGAAAAGAAAAAAACGAAAAGGGGGAAAAGGGAATGCAGCCCTTGCTGCAGCGTTAATAGAAGCAAAAGCAGAGAAAGAAAGAAAAGGAAAAGAAAGAAGAAAAAGAGAAAAGGAAGAAGAGGACTCGTACGGGTAAAAAGGAAAAGAAAGCACAGAAAGGATTTGGTGGGAATCCTTTAGTCAATAAAAATCAGAAAGGTTGCTGGTGCAGTCTTGGTACCAAAAAAATAACACCCAACTTGAAAAATAATTGTATACTCTTGCATCTCAGTGATAAGGTAATTACATGTATTCTTCCTTCTTTAGAAAAACGATTATTCTATTTACACGATTTCTTTTGGGACTGAATAGATATGAGGTCGGGATTGAACTAAGAGTTTAAAAGATAAAGTTAATGAAATTTGGAGATATTCATGAGACTTTCAGTGAATTAACTGGGTATATTATATGAATGGATTGTATTTAATAGATTTTGAATTGGTTTAAATTATCATTAGCAAAAGTAAGTATAATTGACAAAGTAAGAGTCAAACGTGAAACCCGAGGGTTGGGTAAATAGCTATGAATTAGCTTAAACAAGAAAATTAACATGAGATCAATATTATGTAATTATAGATTGATTGGAGGAAGTTGTACGAATTGCTCGAGGTGAAGCATTTGGAATTTCGGCACGAGTACTGTGAGTAGTAATCTTACCGCAATTTGTGTTTTCATAATCTGCATGATTTACACATGATTTTTAATATGAATATGTTACCGATTATTTTGAGTTGCATGTGGGACAAGTCTTTTACTCGATATTAAACCGAAATAGTTATTTGAGATGAGTACCGTGATTTTAAATATTTTCGTTGTCGCTAGATCTGTTTTATCGTTATTTGAATTTACTGTTATCGAAAGAAAATTATGTGATTTGATAAGAACTGAAATGCCCTATATTATTTTAAAATAGTTTCTATGAGTATATACGGATTACAGAGACAAGTATAAATGGGAGTAGACATTGAAGGATCCCGTAGCTAACGGCAGGTTCGTTAGACCTGGTGCACCTTGTAATTACTAATTACTGTTATAGCCCTCGCTAGTGGGAAGGTAGAACTAGCATACCTTTACTGATTTCCCTCGAGTAGGGACTACCGTTATATATGACTTCTGGTAAAGAAGTCCACAGTTATACCAATTACATGATCCGTTCATTGAAACCTCCCAAAATGTGAATACTGATATTATACAGTGGTTACCGAGCTTATTACTGAATTGTTAATTATACTTTACTACAAGAAAAGCGTGATGAGACTGAAAATTATTTATTGTTTCTGAAAGGGCATTTTTATGTTATTTTCTCGTTGAGATACTAGCATGTTTCTGACTTGTCCCCAAATAAAAATGGTTGTGGTTAAGTGTTAGTACACTCTGAGCTAGCGACTCATTCCCCACTAATTTTTTTTCCAGAGACAGCAGTTGATGCAGGCGAGGATCTCGTTAATTAGAGCACACAGGTTGATATTTCTCGGTGAGCCTCGCACTTGTTCGCGTGGGCAGAAATTTTCTTATTGTTATGGTCTTTTCATTGAACTCTTAGAATCGCTCCATAGTCATTATTTTAGTGTTATGCGTATTATTTCGTTATTATAGTGTTATGTTGAGTATCGTTCTCATTTATCAAAGTTGGGGATAAATTAGTATTTCTAGTGGTTAGTTGGTGGTTTGGTTATGGTGAAGACTTGTATTGGTTAATTGACAAGTTGTCAATTGTTTGGTATAATATTAGGATGTTTGGTTGTTGATTTGAGACAGGAAAGTTTTTGGGATGGTCCAAAAATAGGGGAAACTCTATCCGATTTTCTGTAAAATTTCCGATGAGGCTTACTTAGGAGCAGTTACTCCTAAACGCCGGTCACAATCCTAAATTGGGTCATGACACACAGTCTATACTAATCCCAGGAATCCGGAGTCATGAGTACATGAGCAACTAAAATGCTACTAATATAGTCTAAAATAAAATACAACTGTTCGAATCAAAGTAAAAAAATAAAATGAAGCAGAAGGGGACTCAGGGACTGCGGACGCCAAATAGTTCTACCTCAAGTAACCTGAACCAGTCGGATCCGAGCTATCTCTTCTATGCGCCGCTAGTACAAACACCTGAATTTGCACAAGAAGTGCAGAAGTGTAGTATGAGTACAACCTATGCCATATACTCTATAATTGTCAAGCCTAACCTCGACGAAGTAGTGACAAGGCTATGACAAGACACTCACTCTAAACCTGTCTGAATAATAAATGAAATACAGCAGAAATATAGAGAAAATAACTAAACTCATTAGAACGGAACCTGAAAGTCAACTAACAGAGGGCCCCAGAATAACATCGTTGCAACATCCTCATATCACAGTACAACCATATAATACCACAACTACAGACATTACAACACACCAGACTTTGCTGCGGCACGTAACCCGATCCCAATATTTATCACGATATCTATTGCGGCGTGCAACCCGATACCAATCATATCAATATTTGTTACGGCGCGCAACGTGTTCCCATTATAGTTTCATTTCAATACTGTTGCAACACGCAACGTGTTCCCAATATCAACTCATAAACATGAACAACTTAACACAACCAAATTTCGTAATCTCAGCATAAAAGGAAATAAAGCGTATAGAACATCAAGGAACTACCATTACCAACAGAGAATAACCAATACCTCGTATTCACAAACCTCGACAAATCATCAATACAAGAATAACTAAATAACTCCCCCAATCGGACACAATATAATAAAGTTCACAACTAAGGTAAAGATAAATAAGGCAAGTAAAAACATGAATCAATGAAGATATACAACTAATACAGGTAGGAACATATAACAGGTAAGCATGTATTGCTTGAAGAATGAATAAGCGAAACATGTAGCAACTAATTGACGGATAACATATAAGGCATAGAGTAACAACTAAGGACATGTAGTAAATCAAAGCATGTAACAAATATACAATATAGAATAATCAAAGATATAAAGGTGAATAGCCCAACCCTCATGCTTTAACCCATGACAATGCATATACACTCGTCACCTAGCGTATAAGCCTTCCCTACAAATAATTCCCGTAGCAAATAGACCGACAAGTCCCGATTCCCTCAAGTCAGAGTTAAACACAATACTTACCTCTTTCCACAACCAAATCAACAATCAATCACGGCTTTTCCGTTCGAACAAGCCTCCAAACCAATCAAATCTAGCCAAATATCGTTCAAATAATTAAAAATAAGCTTTAGAAACTACCTACGAATGAAAAAAGTTCAATCTTTAGCTATACTGAAAAAGTAAACAAAAAGTAAACCCCGGGCCTTCTTGGTCAATTTTGAGATTCGAGCCAAAACCTTATTACCCATTCATCCCCGAGCCAGATTATGTGATCTGTTTCGCAATTCGACCTCAATTTGAGATCTAAATCTCTATTCTACAAAATCCCTAAATGCTATCCTACACCTCTAATTTATACCATAAAATTCATAGATTTGATGTTAAAAACTCATGAAAAGTAATTGAAATTGATTAAAAACTAGTAAAAGATGCTTACCAATGAATTTGGAAGAAGATCCTCTTCAAAAATCGCCTTTAGAGTGTTTGGGGTTGAAAAATGTATAAAATGAGCTAAGTCCCGACTTCCCAATCGTTTGCCCATTTGCAGATGTAGCATTTGCGAATACTTGTTCGTAAATGCGATGTCCACAAATGCGAGACACTGGTCGCAAATGCGAAGAATGCATCAGATGCACATAATTTGCAAATGCAACAAAATCTTTGCATCTGTGAAGGTCCCTCCTTCCGCAAATGCGAACAAAGCTTCGCTTTTAGGAAGCTGCCCAAAGTTGTCAGAGTCCCAAATGTGAGATTCCAGCCACATTTGCGATTACCCAACCTTCGCAATGTGGTCCCCTTTTTTCGCGAATGCAAAATTCCCCCTTCTTAGTGCCTTTCGCAAATTTGATCATATGACCGCAAAAAAGAGAAGCTCGCAAATGCGAGTTTTGTAGGCTTGCACCAGCAGCTGCTGAGCACTAGTAGTTCTTAAACCATCCAAACTCATCTGATACTTATCCAAATCTCACTCGAGCCCCTCGGGCTCCAAACCAAACATACACACAAGTGTAATAACATCATACAAAATCGTTCGCTACCTCAAATCATCAAAATAATACTAAATAACATGAATCGATCCTCAAAACTCAAGATTTCAACTTGAAAACTCAATTTGCACAATCTTTCACATGATGCACCCAAATGCGTGTGGGTCACCCCGGATCCCAACCAAAAGTGTGTACAAGTTCAAAAATATCATACGAGCCTACCGGAATCGTCAAAACACCAATCTGAGATTATTTGTCAAAAATATTGACCGTGGTCAACTTTAGCCTTATTTTAAGTCAAAAATATCATTTTCTTCAAAATTGTACGTAATATCTAAGCAACACGGACTACGCACGCAAATTAAAAAAATATCAAATAAATCTATAGGGGGTCTCAAAATACGAAAATAAAGGCTAATACTCAAAACGACCTATCGGGTCGTCACATTCTCCACCTCTAAAAGAAACGTTTGTCCTCGAACGGACATAAAAAAGTACCTGGATTGGTAAAAAGGTGGGGGTATCTACTCCGCTTATCGGACTCGGACACCCACGTAGCCTCCTCAATCGGTTGACCTCTCCGTTGCACTTTCACAGAAGGAAAGCTCTTGGATCTCAACTTTTGAACCTACCGATCTAGAATAGTCACCGGCTCCTTCTCATAGGTCAAATTTTTCTCAAGTTGCACCGTGCTAAAGTCCAAACATGTGATCTATCCACATGGTACTTTCGAAGTATAGAAACATAAAATACCGAATGTACCCCTGCTAGGCTAAGAGGCAATATGTCACGACGCCAAAACACCACCTTAGGTAGTCGTGATGGCACCTAGTCATTGGGACTAGGTAAGCCTAACACATGCTGAGAATTAACGGAATTCAACTAACTTAACTGCAATGCATTAATTAATAACTGAAACAACATAGCTGAACCAACATCGGTCATACAATCCCAAAACCGGAAGTACAAGTCATAAGCTTTTCTAAGAGTAACTAGAAATATCAAGTACATCACTGTCCTGTAATAATAGTGAATAGTGGAAATGAAAGACAATAGAAGGTGACTCTGGGGCATGCACACGTTAAGCAGGTATACCATGAAGTTTCTAGCCGTGCAGAAATAAGCCTCAAAACCAACTCGATCAGAAGTACATGGATTTGCACAAAAATGTGAAAGTGTAGCATGAGTACACCACAGTGGTACCCAGTAAGTATCAAGCCTAACCTCAGTAGAGTAGTGACGAGGCCAGGCCAGGACACATGCTAGTCATATAAACATGTGCTAGATATAACATAAAGCTAATAATGGAAAGAGCATCAATGTAAGACTAACAGCGGAAAGATTATTGATTTACAACCAACAATGAAAATAATAGAAGCACAAATAGCAGCAAGAAGTAGACGGGAATAAAGCAGTAACATAATCAAAACACCGAGCAGATATGAATGAACTCAAATAAGAAAACTAGATGGCAGCTTAATTAATCAAGTTGTTCCCAATGCATGGACTTGCAACATGAATTACCCCGAGGCACCACACCTCGTAACCACAAATCATGAGTCAATTTCCAAATCGTCACGTCCGGCATCTCATGACCACAATATCAATCACCTTCGCACGGCAAGGCCCATGTGCTACCATGTACGTTGTATCCGTGTCAAATATTAATAAAGTCGGGAAATATATATATATATAAACCCAAATAACCGTTATAATAATCTAAAATAAAGTAAGGCGTCAAAATACAAGTGAAATGATTTAAGAAACAACAATAACCGTTCATCCCATAAACCGTTCCAACATAAAATGTACCATGAGAATCAAAACCGGGAATAACTTTACTATCACAATAATTAAAACATATCAATTCGTTGAGGCATGCAACCCGATCCCACCTATATCATATCATCCGTCCTTATCACTCCATATCATATCTTTGTATATCATTTCAATACCGTTGTGGCGTGCAACCCAATCCCTAAACAATATGAATTAAACAAACAAACTAAACAAAGAAGGTCACAACCGGATAAAATAGTTACGTGATGACTCACCAAGTCAAATAGCAAGTAATGACGGTTCATAAATAAAGGCACAGTTACAAGGAATCAATTTACAATTAAGGCAGGTAACAGATAAGGCATGAATTCAACAAGTAATTGCAATTAACAATTAAAGCAGTTAAGGAGTAAACATCACAATAAAAGATAGAACATGTATTAACCACTTCAATTGAATGCAAGAAAGAAGCCTAAGAGTCTAAACACTGTCAAATGCTACATATAAGCTCGTGTACACACTCGTCACCTCGTGTACATGTCATCAACATAATTCAAATAGTACAATCAACCCAAAATCCTATGGGGCTGTTTCCCCCACACAAAGTTATGCAAGATACTTACCTCAATTAGGCCAAATCAATACTCAAAATAGCTTGACTTTCAAATTCACCTCCACTCGGCTCAAATCTTGCCAAAAACGACTTAACAGTATCAAGCAATGCAAGAGAAACAAATTCCAATTAATAAAGCTATGATCTTTATACAATTTCTCAAAAGACAACAAAAGACAATGCCGGGTCCGCCCATTCAAACCATAAATAGAAGGGTGGGTTTTGACTATCCATAGCCCTATGAGTTCATATATGTGTTTTGTTTTCAAATCTGAGTCCAATTCGACTTAAATATCATATTTTTATTTTTCAAAACATAGACAAAAATCCCCAAATATTTCTCTTACATTCTCATGAATTTAATGTTAAATCTTGCATATAATCATGAAATATAATTGAAAATTGATTAAAATCACTTACCCAATAGTTTGGTATGAAAATCTCTCTACAAAATCACCTCCTACCTAGTCTAGGGTTCAAAATATGATGAAATGAAGCTAAATCCTGAAGTATTCAGCTATAAACAAGTTGCAAATATCGCATTTGTGACATAGGGTTCGTTGATGCGACGTCCGAAAATGCGGACAAGGCATCATTAAATGCGACCCCTAACAAACCCAGCGAAGATCGCATTTGCAATGAAAATCTTTGCAAATGCGAAGCAACAGCTGTCGCAAAAAGCGAACACTGTCATCGCAAAAGCGGACACCCTAGAGTCGCAAATGCGACTCCAGCATCACATTTGCGATAAATGCCCAATCTTCCCCTATTTTGCAAAAGCGAGAAGGTACTCGCGAATGTGATAGTCGCATTTTGTGACATGCTCATCGCAATTGCGATGGCACCAGCATCAGCACACATAATTCTAACAAAACATTCCGAAACCAATCTGAAACTCACTCAAGCCCTCGGGGCTCCAAACCAAACATCCATACAAGTCTTAAAACATCATACGAACTCGCTCGCTCGATCAAAACACCTAAATAACATCTAGAACCACAAATCAGACACCAAAATGCATGAAAATCATAATGAGCTCAAGAACTTCTAGAATTGCAACCAAGCATCCGAACCACATCAAACCAACTCCAAATGACACCAAATTTTACAGACAAGTTTCAAATTACAAAATGAACCTTCTAGAAATCAAACCATGGTCAAACTTAGAAAAATTCCAAACCTTTAAATTGCCAATTTTTGTCAATTCGTGCCGAAACCTTCTAGAAGCATCCAAATGCAAATCTGGGCATACGCCCAAGTCTAAAATAACCATCCGGACATACCGGAACTATCAAAACTCCGGTCTGAAATCAAATACACAAAAGTCAAACTTGCTCAACTCTTTCTACTTCAAGTTTCTCAAGTGAGAGTCATCCTTCTAAATCAATTCCGAACCACTCAAAAATCAAAACCAATGATGCACGCAAGTCATAATACACTATGTGAAGCTATTCATGACCTCAAACCGCCAAACTGAATGCAAATACTCAAAATGACCGGTCGGGTCGTTACATCCTCCCCCACTTAAGCATACGTTCGTCTTGAACGAGCTAGGAGTCGTTCCAAAGCTATCAAATCACTGCATGAGCTCACAATATCTACACCTGGAGATGATCCCACGTCACCACAATCCATGTAAGCCTGATAACACAACTTAACTGAAGATCTCACATCATTCTTAGTCCATCAACCTTAGAACCCAATCCTTAACATTTGAAACTCATCATAAGACCCAAACCTTGCATCAATACACTGTATAAGCATGAACAAGCTGCATCAAGTCACAACCTCAACCCAAGGTATAATCACCTGATATTTCACATAACTCAGATGTCCGGAGCAATAACTCCCGACCACCATAATTGCCAATAACAATCTCTGTACCGGTAATATACTTCATGCCAAATAAAACCTCGTTCTGGACCTTCGCAACGCTGCTAGTGATAAAAGAAACATTCAAAAACTCATAACCACCTATGAAATCAACAAGTCAAGAAGCTCTCTCGTCCGACAAGGCTCATTGCCCAATTCTAAGCGAAAATAAGGTATCATTCTTCCAAACACTCCTCATCCCGATACAATAGTGGGAATCTTAGGTCTAGAAACCTCATCTCAGCCAATACAAGCAGCCCAACTAACAACTCACCCTGAAACCACTTGGATTTTCACACAATATGGTTCGTTCACCAAACAAGCAATAACTCAGAAAGAAAGTACCTCACAATAGAAAGAAAGCAAGGTACGAGGAAAGTATCTCACAATAGAATGAAAGCAAGGTACGAGGACTATCTAACAAGTACAATAAATATAACAACAAAAGTACAATTTCATTAACTCATCCCACAGAGGGAAAATAAAACACGAAATAAACACAAGGAAGGGTATCCCATATAACATCCGTCGCGCCGTGCAACCTGATCCCAAATATATCAACAGGGATACCCATCGAGCCAAAATGCTCAGGATCGCTAATCACATGTATGCCAACATCAAGCACGCTATAGTACACAAATATAACTGTGGAAACATTAATATGAATAATACAATATGGAGAAAATCAAGCACAACTAAGGTGCAATAATAAAATCAACATCATGAGGGCCATCTCGTCCATATCGCCATAAGGCCTGAACGGGATTACAACATGCGTGCGAATAATTATATAACCTCACTACCCTTCATAGCGTAAAAGAGAAGCACATAACATAGACTAGGGCACGAATAACATCCATTCTACCCGGTAATATACCCATGGTAGCCATTACATAAGAGCAACCAAACCTGATCTGATATAGAATACACGTTCTTATTAGGCTTACAAGTATCCCCCAAACTCATCCCCAAACAGATGAATAACCTTCCCAAAAGTCCATAGCAACCTATCCGTAACATATGCCATCAGTTATTCCATTCTCAACATTTCTTCACAATCCGCAACCAAGAAATAGTCTTTCTACGAGGACATCCAGTCCCAAAACCTCATAATACCGGAATCTCTATACCCAATCTCAACCCCGCTACTCAAATGGCTGATACATCACTCATACTCTATCGTCTTATGAAAAGCACCCACAAAGACCTTGCATGCCACGTAGCAAAACCTGAACCTCGGAAGCCCAAAACCAGGCGATCACCGTATCACTAGTCAAGCATTCGCAAGTCAAAACACAAGGTGCCTCCTAAAATGCATGCTCTTCACATGCGATATCTAATAGTGCCAGTATTCTCTTAACTTCTGATATCCATCCAGGAGAAAACCATAATGCACAGCATATTCCTTATGCCAGCAGCAGACAGCCAGCTCAAGTCGTGGTCAACACCATCGAGACCTCTCCCAAACCAATCCGCACATAACCAAGACATCAGAACTGAATTTTCCCAACTCAACCGAGTCACACAGACCGTCAAACCCAAGACAACTGCCACAAAAAAATGGTAAGCCATTACCACCCCAAAAGAACCAATTACCTTTATTGTTATGCTAACCGTACACTACCGAGCTAACCCATTTCTTCGGATCCTCTTTGACTCTTCTTCAGGTTAACACTTCTCGTTGCTAGTGTGCAATGACCCTAAACCAAAACTCACTGCAGGAGATCCTAGTACGAACCATGTAGTCTGAAAGCTCATAAAGCATTGTATTTTCTATAAAACAGCCCCTAATTCTGCAACCGAGGTACCCAACCTGAAGAGACCTACCATAAATCTGAAGCTGTTTCTCTAACCTCTCTGATGCTGAAATGTAGAATTATTAATGATATAGAAATACTGCAAGTTCGAGCACTATCCCATGCAAATCTCAGTCCTTCACCATATGCAAATTTCGGGGAACCCTTCAATACCACATATATACCTCAGACCAAAACTGATATATCACAGGACCATGCAATCCGATTGTCGATAATATACTCTCCCATTAATAGGACATAACATTCGATGATCCACAATATCAACCTTCATAGCTCGTACAACTCCTATCGTAAGACACATCAAGTCACCTATTAAGTGCATGTCCATCCTCGTGATAGTCAAGCCCGTTTCCTCAAGTGCCTTGAATGACAATATGTACCTTTCACTGAATAGAAGTACCATACAAAACACATAGTCTCTAGAACCACCCGCTGCACTCCTACGTGAACAACTGAATGATCTCTCAATACATCCGCATCCTCAGTCTGGACAACACCCCGAGACAATAATTGAGCATCCTTGGCCCCCTCGTAGCCCATTCACAACATCACAAACGGTCGGCGCATAGCTGATACTGAGTGCGCAATCTCATACACGAGTGGATGCAAAGGAATATTAGATTTACGCTTCAAGCTAAATCAATTCCACACAATAAGGAATGAAAGAAGTAGAATTTTCTAATAGTTCCGTAGCCTCTCGAAGATAAGTACAGACGTCTCCGTACCGATTCACAAGACTCTACCAAACTTGCTTATGAGTCATAGCACTTATCAAACTAGAGCTCTGATACCAACTTGTCACTACCCTAAAACTCCACCTTAGGTTGTCGTGATGACACCTAGTCACTGGGACTAGGTAAGCTTAACATATGCTGAGAATTAATGGAACTTAACTGCAATGCATTAATTAATAACTGAAACAACATAGCTGAACCAACATCGAACATACAATCCCAAAATCGGTAGTACAAGTCATACACTTTTCTAAGAGTAACTAGAAATATCAAGTATATCATTGTCCCATAATAATAGTAAACAATGGAAATGAAAGACAACAGAAGGTGACTCTGGGGCCCCCGAACGTCAAGCAGTTATACCTTTAAATCTCTAGCTGCGCAAACATAAGTCTCAAACTAACTCGATCAGAAGTACCTGGATCTACACAAAAATGTGCAGAAGCATATCATGAGTATACCACAACAGTACCTAGTAAGTATCAAGCCTAACCTCGATAGAATAGTTATGAGGCCAAGTCAAGACACCTATTAGTCATATAAACCTGTGCAAGATATAACATAAAGCTAACAATGGAAAGAACATCAACGTAAGACTAACAACAGAAAGATTATTGATTTACAACAAACAATGAAAATAATAGAAGCACAAATAGTAGCAAGAAGTAGACGAGAATAAAGCAGTAAAATAATAAGAACACCGAGGAGATATGAATGAACTCAAATAAAGAAAATATTTGGCAGATCAAGTAATCAAATTGTTCCCAATGCATGGACTTGCAACATGAATTACCCCGAGGCACCACACCTCGTAACAACAAATCATGAGTAAATTTCCAAATCGTCACGTCTGGCACCTCGTGCCCAGAATAATAATCACCTTCGCAAGATGATAATGGGTGTAAAAGTACTAAATTAATATAACTTATCCTATATTTTAACTCTTGATTGTTTGGATTTGGATGTTAAATCATATCGATTCATGTTAATATAATGTGTTTTATGTGTAGGAACAAGACTATAACAATCGGGGACGAAATCGGGGGAGAAAGCAAGCCAAAACAAGGAGAAAAGAGCACAAAAGAGGGAACCAGGCCACAGGCCAGCGCCCAGCGCTGCCTGTGGCGCTGGAGACAGAATCAAAGGAGAAGGGTACTGCCTCCAGTCCCCTGGACAGCGCCCAGCGCCCCCCAGGGGACTGATTCCGGAAATTGTCTCCTACTTCGTCTAGAAGACCCCTAAACCGACCCAAAACCTTCCCAACTCCTATATAAACATCCCTAAACCCATTTTGAAGGGGGAGAACGTGATTTTGGAGCAAAAAGGGAGGCTAGGAACATTAACAACATCATCAAATTCTCAGTTCATCAATCAAAACTAGTATCTCTATTTTAGTTTTCTTCTTTAGTTAATTGTTTTTGTTGAACATGAGTGGCTAATCACCCCTTGTTCCGGGGTTGTGATTAGCCATGAATATTGTGCTTCTACTTTGATGAACTCGTTTTAATAGTTAATGTGGCTAAGATTGTTTCTTCAATTCTATGTTTAATTGCTTAATTGTTTTGGCCACCAATTAAGTTCTATCAATTATCTATGCTATGTTTGGGAAAACTAAGTTTAGATTAGAATAAGAATTGAAGAAAGCATGTTCTTAACTTTATTAAAAAGAGCGGATTCGCGATTAAGATAGAAATATACTTAATTGTCATGCTTAATTACATAAATCGTGTTCTTCATGCATTCTTGCTAGATTAATTCCATAGGAATATAGGCATTAATCTTGTTAGGAATAGGCGAATAGTACTTCGGAAGAAGGCTATGCGAATCATTATCGATTAATTAGCAATCTTACATTAACTATATGAACGATAAGTCAATTAGAACGCAATAGGATTGGGAATATAATCACAACCCTGGAAT
>MCJB01001795.1:5201-19245 GCA_002018475.1 Nicotiana obtusifolia
AGACATGACAGGCATACCACCGGAGATTGCGACACACAAGCTGAGTGTTGATCCAAAATTCCGGCCGGTCAAACAAAAAAGGAGACCTCAATCCGAAGTCAAGCAGGTCTTCATCCAGGATGAGGTAACCAAACCTTTATACATAGGATCCATTCGGGAGGTAAAGTATCCCGAATGGTTAGCTAACGTAGTTGTAGTACCTAAAAAGGGAAACAAACTTAGGATGTGTATAGATTATAAGGACCTAAATAAAGCATGCCCCAAAGATTCTTTCCCCCTGCCCAACATCGATCGTATGATCGATGCCACTGCTGGCCACGAGACTTTTAGCTTTCTCGACGCCTATTCTGGATATAACCAGATACAAATGGATAAGGATGATCAAGAGAAAACATCCTTCATCACTAAATATGGCACATACTGCTATAATGTGATGCCATTTGGGCTTAAGAATGCGGGGGCTACATATCAGCGTCTGGTGAATAAAATGTTCGAAAACTAACTAGGTAAAACTGTGGAAGTTTATATTGATGACATGTTGATCAAGTCCCTGCGAGCAGAGGACCATCTTAGTCATTTGCAGGAAACGTTTGACATTTTGAAGAAGTACAACATGAAGTTAAACCCGGAAAAATGCGTGTTCGAAGAAGGCTCCGGGAAATTTCTCGGGTTCATGGTCTCGAACAGAGGAATAGAGATCAACCCGGACAAAATCAAAGCCATCGAAGATATAAAAGTCGTCGATAGCGTCAAGGCCGTCCAAAAACTGACAGGCCGGATTGCAGCATTAGGCCGCTTCATATCTAGATCGTCGGATAGAAGCCACCGGTTCTTCAATTTGTTAAAAAAGAAGAACGAGTTCTCATGGGGACCGGAGTGCCAGCACGCCTTAGAGGAACTGAAAAGGTACCTTTCAAGCCCGCCTCTATTACATACGCCAAAAACAGGCGAGCTATTATATCTTTACCTCGCCGTGTCGGAGATAGCGGTAAGCGGAGTTCTGGTTCGAGAAGAACAAGGTACGCAATTCCCCATTTATTATGTTAGTAGGACATTAGGAGAAGCCGAAACCAGATACCCGCACTTAGAAAAATTAGCACTCGCCTTATTGAGTGCCTCTAGGAAATTGAAACCATACTTCCAATGTCACCCAATATGCGTGGTGACAACTTACCCACTTAGAAATGTTATGCATAAGCCCGAGTTATCCGACCGACTAGCCAAGTGGGCAATCGAGATCAGCGAGTACGATACCCAATATCGACCTCGAACCTCGATAAAATCTCAAGTACTGGCCGATTTTACCGCCGACTTCACACCGTCGCTCATTCCCCAAGTCGAGAAAGAGCTCATGACTAAATCGGGGACTACTTCGGGAGCGTGGACTCTATTCACAGACGGAGCCTCAAATTCGAAGGGTCGGGTAAGGCATCATACTCAAGCCCCCGACCGGGAACACAATTAGACAGTCCATTAAGACTATAAAACTGACTAACAACGAAGCCGAATATGAGGCTATGATTGCAGGTCTAGAATTGGCCAAGAACCTTGGGGCAGAAATAATCGAGGCCAAGTGCGACTCTCTCCTTGTAGTCAACCAAGTGAATAGAACATTCAAAGTATAAACTGCAGGTCACTTTACACAGGTTCAAGGAATGGACCCTGCAGCACATACCTCGGGAACAAAACAGCGAGGCCGACGCCCTCGCTAACCTAGGCTCATCGGTCGATGATGAAGAAATCGACTCCGAAAAGGTCGTGCAGTTGCTGAGATCGGTGGTGGAAGAAGGTCACGCCGAGGTCAACTCGACAAGTCTGACTTGGGACTGGAGAAACAAGTACATAGAATACCTCAGCTCAGGTAAATTACCACCCGACCCCAAAGAGTCGAGAGCATTGCGTGCAAAGGCGGCCCGATTTTGTTTGGCCGATAATGGAGCTCTATACAGAAGAACCTTCGGAGGACCCCTAGCTATATGTCTCGGCCCCGGGATACCGAGTATACTTTGAAAGAGATACACGAAGGAGCTAGTGGCAATCATTCGGGCTCCGATTCATTAGTTCGGAAGGTAATCCGAGCTGGCTATTACTGGATCGATATGGAGAAGGACGCAAAGGAATTTGTACGCAAATGCGGCAGGTATCAAAGACACGCACCGATCATCCACCAACCTGCTGAAACACTGCATTCAGTTATATCGCCATGGCCGTTTATGAAGCAGGGAATGGATATAGTAGGCCCGCTCCCTCGAGCACCAGGTAAAGCTCAGTTTATCCTTTTTAGGACTGACTATTTTTCTAAGTGGGTGGAAGCACAGGCTTACGAGAAGGTCAGAGAAAAGGAGGTGATCGACTTCATATGGGACCATATCATCTGCCGATTCAGAATGCCTTCTGAGATCGTATGCGATAATGGAAAGCAGTTCATCGGCAATAAGGCAACCAAATTCTTCGAAGACAACAAAATCAAAAGGATATTGTCAACTCCGTACCACCCTAGCGGCAACGGTCAAGCAGAATCGACCAACAAAACTATAATTCAAAACCTCAAGAAAAGGTTAGTTGACCCTAAAGGAAGATGGAGGGAAATATTACCCGAAGTCTTATGGGCGTATCGAACGACTGAAAAAACCAGTACCAGAGCCACTCCATTTTCTTTAGTATACGACACTAAAGCATTAATACCGGTCGAGGTAGGCGAACCAAGCATCAGATTTCAGCACGCAACCGAAGAATCCAACAAAGAGGCTATGAATATTAGCCTGGAGCTCTTAGATGAAAGAAGAGAAGCTGCTTTGGTCCGAATGGCAGCTCAAAAACAGAGAATCGAGAGGTATTATAATATGAGAACTCGACTTCGACACTTCAATGCAAGGGACTTGGTACTTAGAAGAATCACGCTTAGTACTCGAGACCCTAACGAAGGGAAACTGGGACCGAACTGGGAAGGTCCCTATATACTAAAGGTCACCGGAAAGGGCTCATACAAGCTTGGAACTTCGGATGGTAAGCTGTTGCCAAATAACTGGAATGTGAGCCACTTGAAAAGATAATACTGTTAAGGTAATTTACTTCACCTTTTTTACTTTCTTTTTATTTTTATTGGTACTGACATATGCAGGACAGATCGATATCAAGCAAGTTAAGCACCAAGTATTAGGACTGAAAGCACGCGTTGCACTCTTTTTCCCTTCGACCGGTTTTGTCCCAAATTGGATTTTACGGCAAGGTTTTTAATGAGGCAACCATATGTCGTGCTAACATAGATTAACCATTTACTGGAACTCACGAGTTCTTAAGCCCAAGGGCTAGTTACTTTGATTTCGAGGGGGCTAAACAAAGATTGTTAGGATTTCATGTAAGGGTCAAACGGTCAAAAGAGCCGTACCCGGGTAGATCGATCTTGTTCCCCTCCGACAAATGAAGATGTACAAGTATATGAATATTAACAAAGTCATTTGATGCCTTTATTGTGTTCTCAAGCCTAAGGGCTTTTTATTTAATTATCTTCGCGTTATCAATAATTGATATTAGTGAAAGACGCACATCGAGACGGGGGGGGGGGGGATAAGACCTAACAAGGCAAACTCCGAAACCGGCAAATCAGGCTAAGGCCTTATTAAAGCTAACAAAGCGCATAGGGAATTAAGACCGATCCTGGCAATCCCGACTTACAGCCAAGGTCGAATCAAATTGAAAACTCATATCTGATCGAAGCCCGAAAGAACAAGACTTCGAAACAAAGTTAAAATCAAATATATTTGATAGGGGTTTAATTTTTGCTAAGGCATAGCCCCGATACACACAAGCTTAATGGTTGAAAGCGGAGCAAATAAAAGCTCGTTTAACTCGTTCCGAATTTGCGACGAGGCTAAGGCCGGACTGGTCATTAACCCATTTTGAATTTGCAACAAGGCTAAGGCCGAACTAGTTATTAACACATTCTGAGCTCGGTACAAGGCTAAGGCCGGGCTAACTATTAATTAGTCGGTCGCAATTTATAATCCTAGCTAAGGCAGGATATTTCAATGCATGAGAATCAAGGAACCAACTCGAAATATATTAAAAAATGTCATTATACAAGGTGGGATCTTTACATAACTCAGGTTATAAGATATTAAGAAAATATCAGTCTGAGCCGTCTTCATACTCTTCAGGAAAGGTTTTTCTTCTCATTTCGTCCTCGACTTTCGATGCCTCAGCGACATCGGAAGACAAATCGAAGCCACGGGCTTGGAGCTCCTCGAGAACAGAAAGGCGAGTTTGGCATTGAGTATACTCGGTCAGCGCCTTCGATTGCTCGTGAGCTACTTCAGCATCAGCTCTATACTGAGCTATCAAGTCATCAGCTTTGGCCTTAGTAGCAGCGATTACCGATTTTGCTTCCTGAAGTCGATTGGTAAGAGCCACCCGGTCTTGGTTGAGCGACTCGACTTGGAACCGATGGAAATCATTATCCTTAAGCAGATTCTTTCTTGAGCTGCGGAGGCCTGTTCTTGGAGAGCCATTTTCTCTGCAGCTAGAAGCTCGGCCTTAGTTCTCCAACCGCTCGTTTCAGCCTTTGCCTCATTCAGCTCGGACCGGAGTCGATCCAACCGATTGTCCATTTGCCCCATCCGATCAACGCAAGAGGCATGCTCTTTCCTTATGGAGTTTAGTTCGGCTCGGAGATTTGACAACTTATTTTCAAGCCGCTGACGTTGTTCCCACTCTTGTGCCATTCCTTCTTTGATGCAAAGGAACATTTCGTGATAAAGCACCGAAGACTATGGAAAATTCAAAATTGAAGATTGTCAGTATGGGTTGTGAACCGAAATATTGAGTATAGTTTAAAGTAAATAGGAAAACATACTCTGTTCGATGCCTGTTGAGCTTGGTTGAACAAACAAGACCAATCCACAGCGTTCATCGCTGCCCGGTCCTCTTCAGTCGTCAAGCTGTAGAGATAGGTTGCTACGCCTACCGGTGGGCCTAATGCTCGGGCGTCCTCGGGGATAGCAAGGGTTATCACCCTCCTCCTTTCAGGGTTCGAGCTCGGTGCGGGGAATTTATCTACTAACTTGGTACCAGTCGACATTCCACTTGTCTCGGCTGGGGGACTTGGGATCGGGGCTGGATGAGCCGATACGTTCGAATTAAAACTTCCGACCTGATCCCTGCCGATAGTATGCCGTTCCCCGAGAAGTGGAACATGAAACCCATTTCCCAGGCACCGGGAAAGGCTTCTCGACCTTAAAGTCGGAGCCTATGAAGCATCCTACTGGAATGAAGGCCTTCAATGGAGGCTCCATAGAGGGTTCCTCAGTGCGGATGGGCTCAGCCTCTTCAACAGGCTGGGCAGGGGAAGTTTGTCTCTCGGGAACTGACTTAGAAGTTTTGGCCATTGTAGTAGCAGAAGCAAGAAACGGGGAAGACTAGAAGTTTCTGATAAAAAAGACTAAAAGCTTTTCTGGTAATGGGGATTAAAAGGAGTAAATTCTTCAACAGCGTAAGGGTAAAGAAACTGGTTCAAAGAGGGGAGAAAGTATTTATACTTCCCCAAAAAGCGGCGGTACAAAGCACGAGGTGAGTAGCATTAAATGCACACAGAAGGTAC
The DNA here is from genome assembly GCA_002018475.1 of Nicotiana obtusifolia. NCBI lineage: Eukaryota > Viridiplantae > Streptophyta > Magnoliopsida > Solanales > Solanaceae > Nicotiana > Nicotiana obtusifolia. Next base: position 10,798 of record MCJB01001795.1, read on the forward strand.
AAGGTTCTGCGGATAAGACAGGTAATGATTTCCTGTGTCGACGGTTGTGTGCGTCATAACACTACCATCACACATACTTTTTGGGATAAGCGATTTTGATTACTCTGCTTGCATGTCACGCTAATGGAGATGTGATTGCTTAACCAAAAGGTTCGAAGGATGACAACTCATATCGTTTTTTGTCCTTACTCTCCAATAAACGAGGGGACTATCTGTATTGGGTCGGACACAATCGAGTGAAGTCGGGCCCGGGCATAATATGAGGCCGGGCTGCCTCGGTCCGAAGTCAACAAATCGGGTACGGGGGCTGGAGCAGCCGAAACGGGGCAACCGATATCGGCCGGCCAGGGCACGTCTCGTAACAAAGGATCAGTTTCAAACCAGATATTTTGCGGATTCCTGATATCTCGCATGGAGTAAATATCTCAACCGTTATAGACGTTAAGGCACCATTTTAGGATATTTCGTCCCGTAATTAAAGGAATTTACTCTGTAATTAGACTTTTACCATGTTTAGGGCTCTTTTAGCTACCTATAAGAAGGGCATTCGACCTTCACTGTAAACAACAAGATATACTGAGAGAAAAGATTAGAATTATTACTGTTCATCACTACTGTTCATTGTCACTGTTCATCAAGTTTTGTTTATGTTTCGTCGCCAGCTACTCAATCTCTGTGGTTCGATTATTATTTTATCTATTATCTTTCAATCATTTACATTATACTTTACATAGTATCAAATTGATTCACGGATCCTTGACACTACGAACAAATTCAATTGTTACCCAGATTTCAGGGTAAACAGAAACAATAAAAGAAGACATATTAAATTATTATTAATTATTTTTCTTTCTTTTTTGCATTAATTCCAATAAATGATATTTTCCTATATTTTTTTACAGATTAGGTTATTGGTTTTAAATTATAACTCAGTAATATACTTATCAATTATCACTATTTTTTATAAGCAACCTTTTCATTCCGGAATTATAACGATCAAAAAAATAATATTTTAATTTGTGTTATTTGACAAATCTTTGAAGAGTCGTCATAAATTTTTTGTATGGCTATTTTATTTTTGTCATAAAAATAATATCAATTTCATAAGATCTCATAGAAGTTGTCAGAAATCACAATAAAACATCTAGGGGTCGTTTGGTACGAACACAAGTAATGCATGGATTAGTAATGTAGGGATTAGTAATGCAGGTATTAGTAATGCAGGGATTGTAGTGTTGGGATTATTTTTTATCAAGTATTTGGTTCATTGTATTAAAAATTAGCTATGCAATGTATAATCTAAGCTTGTGTTTGGTTTAAAACTGTACAAAATCTTCTTTACAATTATACCCTTGAATATTCTTCTTTCTGTATATAAAGAAATTTAGGAAAAGGGTTTGAGGGACGGTTTAGTAATTTTAGGGTCTTATCCAGGTATAGTTAATGTAGGGATTAGTAATCCCTTGGTTTTCTTGGTATTAGCTAAGCCATCCTATAAGGTATAAGTAATCCATGTATTAGGTATGCATAAATTGAATGGAGCAACCAAACATTGTATTGGACGGATTAAATTTTTATACAGGGATTATTTTACTTAGTACAGCCTACCAAACGACCCCCTAAGAACTTTTATGGGACATAATTTTTTCCTTTAAGTACTAGCTAAATGGGATCAATATTTATCACTTCAAAGTTTATTTTTTAAAAAAAAAAAAATTATTTTATAACTCAAACACAATATTTATATATGATTGATGTACATAAATTTTATAATACTAAGTGACATGGGTATAAGCGTAAAGCACATAGCTTAAAAATATATTTTATCTATCTATATTTATATTATATTAAAAACACGAAGGCCCTTATCAAAATGTTGTTCGACTTTTTATCTCTTTAAAATAGAATTCTCATTAGATAAAATATTAATTCTATAATATTTTTTTAAACTATTACCCTAATGTTTAGGAATAGCCACTTAATTATCCCTAATATTTAGTACTTTGACTTTTTAGTTCCTTTCGGTTCTAAAATTCCTACGCTTCTCAATTGGAAAGTTTCACCACCTTGTAATGTTTTTTTGTTTTTTAATAGTACTTTCACTATCAACTCTTTTTTGATAAAAAAGAGAAGAAACTCGAATTTACATCTTGTTGGGGTCACTTACTTTTCTACCGTCTTGCCATTTATATAAAAAGCACTAGACATGGACTTGCTTGCAATTCAAGAGTTATCAAAACCCTTGTCTTCTTCTTTCCTACAAGTAGTTGTCAAACAAATTTACAGGGTTTGCTAATGAATAGGCGACAATTAGTGGATTAGAATAGTGGTGAATAGCTAATTAAAAGCTTTAGACTTTTCTTATGAGATACTTATAATTTCTAATAGACTCTATTCGTGAGTCCAATCTTGATTAATATATTCCAACTCGTGTGATTCATATTTTTGTGGTCTTTGCTTAATTTCTCTTATGATGTAATGGAATAGTAAGATGAATCTCTATTATGACTATCTTTCATATTCCCTTGATTCATCGTCTTTTAAACTGTAAAAATGTCTAGAGAATACGTATTTTATCGCGTTCCAAATTCTATTAACAACTCTTACATGATATTTTAAGAAAATTATAAAAAATTAATCGGACAGTATTGACACCGAAAAAAAAATCGAGATGACCGGAACGGTTTCAAAAAATCTTATTTTTGTTATACAAAATAGAATAATCAAAAAATTGCTATGATATAAATTTAATAAATAATTTGCTGAATAGAACTATTAAATTTATCTTGCTTGCTTGGATTTTTAATAACGTTTTAACTTCTTGTTTTATTGTATAAAGAGAATATAAATATAATACTTAGGTGAATTTTTTCTAAAAAATTAAATTTACTAAGGCAGTGTACACACGCAAAATACATATCTTGTTAAAGCACGGACGTATGCAAAGTAGCAGTAACCAAATTTTTTAAGTTTTTAATGATAACAAATTGTAACTCTTGAATCTTATTATGATGAGTTGGATCTTAATTAAAAATCAAATTCTTGAACCATATTAGGATGACCGATGAGTGGCATGACATGAACCAACTGGAACAGGAGGATGAACCATCGTGAGTGGATTAAAATTCCTAAACATAATCACATTTATAATTTTAAGGAACTTGTAATTTTACTCAATATCTATTTTATAACTCAAATACATATATTTTAAATATTACTATTTATATATTGTTTACCCTTAAAACCGGATAACAATTGAATTTATTCGTGGCGCTAAGGATCCGTGAACCAGTTTGATACTAAATGAAAATATGGCAAAAGCAATTAAAATATTATGATAAGAAAAGGATAGTCAAACCGCGAATTGGCGATGAACTATGAGAAAGGGAAAATATTCTGATGAACAATTAATGTAGTATTAGAGAACAGTAGATGCGATAAGAAATAGCCAAAATATATTAACTTGAGTTCTGAGAATGTTATGATGCCCCTACAATGGTGAATGAAAAATGCCTCTTATAGGCAAAAGTAAAAATTCTAAATGAAGTAGGTAACTAATTACAAGATAAATTCCCTAAAATACGGGATTAAATCCCCTTAAATCGTGGCATAACAGCTAATGGTTGAGATAATTACTCCTGGCGAAATATCAGGTGAGTGGCGAGATATACGGTTCGAGGCCGGTCCTTAATCTCTAAGTGTTCCTCGGTCAACTATATCGTTTGTCTTGTCTCGGCTGCTCCAACCATCGTACCCGACTCCTTGATCCCGGACCGGGGTAGTTCGGCCTCATACTATCTCCGTTCTGTCTTTCTTCGATTGTATCTGACCCGCTTGCACTTGGTTGTATCCGACTCAATACAGATAGTCCCCTCGTTTATTGGAGAGTAAGGACAATAAACGATATGAATTCCCGCCCTCCGATCTCGTGGGGCGAGTGACCGATATACGCATCAATCACGACATGTAGACAAAGTCATCTATTGACATATTCTCGAAAGAAACCTAGGCATGATGACAGAACTGTGACGTGCGCGATTGCTAATGTAGGCAATCATCACAGGTCCCATCTTCAGAACATTGAACTTGCTACAGGCATTTAATGCGTGCAGCAAATGCCTGGTTGCCTCGTGCTTGGTGTCGCCGCCTTTGGTAAATAACCCCTTTTACCACGGATTAACTTCTTTACTTTCACTCTATTAACAAAACTGCTTCTTTCAAACTTCTTCCTTGATCTCATTCTCCAGAAAGCACTAAAACCTTTCTGAAATTTCCTTTAGTTCTTGCTCCTACTATCCCAATGGAAAAAACTTCCAAGTCGGTTCCTTCAAGGCAAAATTCCCCTACTCAGCCTGTTGATGAAACTGAGATGGTTCGTGCTGATGAGCCTTCATCGGAACCTCCATTGAAGGCTTTCATCCTCGTAGGGTGTCACATCGGCTCCGATTTTAAGGTCGAAAAGGCCTCATCGGTGCCTGGTCGAGGCGAACCCGTGTCGGACTATATCAGCTCAATCACCCATAAACATCTTGAGAGGGTGAAGGCGGAATGCCATTGGGCTGATAAAGAAATGGTGATCCCTTCCCCTGACGAAGCTATCACCAAGCATGTAGAGGGGTATCTTAGTGTGTACACCTATCCATTCACATTAGGGACCGTAGATCCAATAATCGTAGAGTTCTGCAGGAGGTACGAGGTTACCTTAGGTCAAATTCACCCCTCTATGTGGCGAATTGTTTACCTTTTCCGATTTTTTGTAGATAAGGTCGAGGGTGATCATCCTTTTACCCTCGACCATGTACTTCGGTTGTACTGCCCCCGAATGTTTCGAGGGGGTTTGATTAAACTGGCTCGACGAGCCAGCAAGGCTCCCTTTTCAAGCATCGACGAGGATAGGGATCGGGGGTGGATGAGCAGGTTCGTCTGAGTTAGGACCTCCGACCTGATTCCTGCCGACTGCATGCCATTTCCTGAGAAATGGAATCTGAAACGTAAGTGTTCCTTTATATACCTCCTTTCTGATATTGTTCTTCAATGTGTAACCGAGGCCTTTAATGTGTAGCCATTTCTCAATCTCCGGCCGCGATTAAGGATTTGATAGACTAGGTCAGGAAAGTTGTGGCCCAGCGAACTTACTCTGAACGGGCCTGGAGGGAAATCTCGAAAGGACTATGGGAAGCCAAAAACCACGGTAAGTTCCTTTAATTCAAATCCCCAAAATAAATCGATATCAACACTTCACCTCGAAAATACGTTTTGCAGGTCTTTCCAAGGATGCCGAGTTGAGATCGGCAGCTACTGGTGGGGCAGTTCCTCGACCCCTTCCCACGTCGGTGAGGGAAAGAGGCAAGAAGAGGAAAGAGGCTCCCGAACAAGCTGAGCCCAATAAGAAAAAGGGGAGAAGAAAAATGTTGGCCCGAAAAGTCGCCGTCACCGATCCCACTTTTACACCGAGTGACGACTCTGAGGAGGAGGAAAGTTCTGAGCTTGTGCGTCGGCAAGCCTGCTCGGAGAGTCCCCGAGCCGGTAGCGAAAGGGGTCGATGCCTCTCAAGATGATGCGGGGGCAAGGGTCGGAGACCAAACTGAGACGCGGGCCCCGATACAGAAGCCTTTCGATGTTCCCGGAATGACTCACTCGCCCTCCTTCTCCAAGACGTCTTTGAAGGAGACCCAACACGCTTGGCCACAAACACCGGGTGGAATACCGGCTATGGTGGGGGCCTTCGAGGAATATTTTGACGGGGTGCCATCAGCCGATACCTTCAGTCTCGATGTCCCAAGAAAGAGTCCCCCAACCGAGTCAAGCAGGATGTCGGCTGGTGTTAAACTAGTTGACAAATTTCCTGCACCGAGCTTGGACCCTGAGCGAAAGAGGGTAATAACTCTCACCATCCCTGAAGATGCTCGGGCGTTGGGCCCCCCGGTAGGTATAGCAGGCTACCTTCACAGCTTGGTGACGGAGGAAGACCGGGCCGCCATGAATGCTGTGGATTAAGCTTGTCTATTCAACGAAGCTCAACAGGCATCAAACAGAGTATGTCTTCTTATTCGTTTTATTCTTGTGTTAATATTTTGATTTCGAAACTTGCACTAACAATTTCTGGCTTATTTGTTTGCAGTCTTCGCTGCTTTACCATGAGATGTTCCTTCGCATCAAGGAAGGGATGGATCAAGAGATGGAACGACATCGACAACTCGAGGATCGGGTATCAAGTTTCCGGACTGAGCTAAACTTCTTAAGGAAGGAGCATGCCTCCTGTGTCGATCGGATGGAAGTGATGAGCAGACGATCGGATCGGCTCCAGGCCGAGCTCAGCGAGTCCAAGGTTGAGTTGAGTCGATGGAAAACCCAAGCTGAGCATCTAAGTGCAGAAAAATCGACTCTTCAAGAGCGGATCGAGGCTTTTCTCAAAGACAATGAACTTCAACGCCTCGAAATCGAGTCACTTGGCCTTGACCGGACAACTTTATCCTCCCGACTTTAGGAGGCACAAGCGGAGATTGCCGACACTAAGGCCACAGCTGATGATCTGATAGCCCAGTATAGGGCCGACGCCGAGGTGGCCAACAAGCAGTCGAAGGCGCTGGTTGAATATGCTAAGTGCCAAACTCGACTTACTGTCCTCGAGGAGCTCCAAGCCCGCGGTCTCGATCTATGTTCCGACATAGCTGAGGCAACCAAAGCAAAGATGAATTGAGAAGAAAAACCTTTCCAGAAGAGTTTGAGGATGGTTCCGACTGACGTCGTCTTTATTTCCTTTTGTTTGAACCATGTAATTGCCCCTCCTTATATGATTGAACATATATATAAATTCGCCTTTTATTCTCAAATTGTTATGTACTACGATCCGTTGTCTTGGCATAAAATCATAAATGACCTATCAACAATTAACTTGGCTTCGATCCTGAAACAAACTCAAAACATATTAGAAATGGTTTGGGTTATAGCTTCGTTCAAAGCGATAGTCGATTTGGCCTTGGCCTCGTTCAAGTTATCGATTGCTTTATTTTCAACCCTTAAATTCGATCTCAGACTTCAACCCGAAGTTTTGTTCTTCATTCGAACTTCAACCGTATGTTAAGTTTTGAATTGATTCGGCCTTGGCCGTGAATTGGTTTGATCGAGCAAGAATATTTATTTTCATTCAATTCGGCCTTAACCGTAATTTGATTTGACCAAGTAAGAGTTTTCATATGGTTCAGTCTCAGCTGTAACTTGGTTTGACCAAGTAAGGAATTTTGTTGGGTTCGGCCTTAGCCGTAACTTGATTTGACCACACCGGTCTTAATTTCCTTAATGCTTTGCTAGCTTTGAAAGGGCCTTAGCCCGATTAACCGATTCCAGAACTTGCCTTGTTAGGTCTTACTTCCCTCGGTCTTAATGTGCATCGATCGTTTGCAAAATAACGATAAGAAAAACCCTTGGTTTTGATAAATCAATATAGGTATCAAATAATCTTGCTATTATTTGAACAATAGTACACTTTGTCGATCGGAGGCGAGTTAGATCGTTCTACTAGGGTACGGCTCCTCCGGCCGTTTGACCCTTACATTGATTCCTAGCAATCTTTATCTCGGCCCCTCGAGATAGATTTGGACAAAACGAAAGTTGCTTAGATTTAACATAGTAGCACGTCATATATGCTGCCTCATTAAAAACCTTGCCGAAAAACCTAAATTGGGACAAAAACAGTCGAAGGGATAAAGAGTGCAGCGCGTGCTTTCAGTCTTCTCGCTTGGTGACCTTTTGCCCGAGGTTGATTTGTCCTGCATAGGTTAGTATCAATAAAGAAATGTAAAGGCAGTAAAAAGGATACCTTAGCAGTAGTATTTCTTCAAGTGGCTCACATTCCATTTGTTTGGCAGCTCTTTACCATCTAAGGTTCCTAGCTTGTAGGATCCTTTCCCGGTGATCTTTAGCACAGTGTAAGGGCCTTCCCATGTGATGACTCACTTTTATACCCCGTATTATGTCCTTAATTATATTATGTGAAAAATTAAGTTGAGTAAGTTGTGCTCAAAGTAAATCGGTAAGAAACAAGACATTTGGTCTCATTTAAGAAAAGCTTAAGTCGCAAAAGTCGATCGTAGATTGACTTATGAGTTATAAGGTTCGGATTTGAATTCCGACGACTCGGTTAGCTTCGGGGTAGGATTTATGACTTAGTCGAGTGACCGGAGTAAGTCTTGGAGACCCCAAACAAACTAAGGCTTGAATCGATGAAGTTTGAATTTCCGGACGATAGGTGAAATTTTGATCCGGAGATCGGAATGGAATTCCGACAGTTGTTGTAGCTTCATTATGTAATTTAAGACTTGCGTGCAAATTTTCAGACCATTCGTACATGGTTTGGTCAGATTCGGATCAAAGGATCGATTTAAGAATCCTTGGAGTCCGTAGGTTTGAATCTAATGCAAACCTAATAATTCGACGTTTATTTTAGTG
>MCJB01001796.1:3412-17456 GCA_002018475.1 Nicotiana obtusifolia
TATATATATATATATATTATACTGATACGCACGCACGCTCCGTAGTACAACTTAACTGCATATTAATCCCTTGTATTACAAAAGCGTTAACGGCTTACATTTATATTATTTAGACATGCAGTAAATACAAAAGTGAGTTTAATTTTCGAAAAATGTTGACACTAAAGCGACCAAATTTGGTCGCAAATATATATACTTTAACATTAGCGACCAACTTTGGTCGCCCACAGATATTCTGATTAAATTATATTTTCCAGATAAGCGACCAACGTTGGTCGCTTATCTCCCCCAAATTTTATCCCTCAATAAGCGACCAATCTTGGTCGCAAAATTCAAACGTGGGTCCACATTAGCGACCTACTTTGGTCGCAAATTGTTAAATTTCTTTGACCAGATTGGTCTGACCAGTCCGGTCAACATGTTGACGAATATGGCGACCAGGTAGCGACCAACTTTGGTAGCTAATATCTTTAAGTTTATTTTTTTATTTTTTTTACAAGTTTAGCGACCAATTTTGGTCGCTATTTTTGGCAGATCAACTTTGGTCGCTAATTTTTGGTCGTTTTTTTACTGTTTTCTAGTAGTGAAATAATACACAAATTGACTCATAACTTATATATGTATTATTTGATTACCCAACATAATATAAGTTATGTTATCCCCAATACATGAATAACTTTTCCCCTAGCCGGCTACCAAACGACCCTTAATTATAGGCTTATGTGGTAACAAGTTTTGCTTCCCTGACATACGAGATGGAAAACAAAACTTACTTGTTCTACGTACATAGCAAAAGCTAGCAACTGATATTTACTTAATTAATTACCACCACATAAAAGAATTAGCAGACAATTCCCCACAGCCTTTTTCCTAAGTTTTTTTAATTAAAAGATCCCTAATAATGAGAATTCCCGATACACATCGTAAAGGAATCACCACAAGTTGGAAAAAAAAAAAGGCCATTTGGACGCACCACCTTTTCTGCCACCCTTTTTCTCCTTATCATGATTGTGGAACTATATAAAGGGTCTTTGGACATTATCCTTTGTAACAAACACAAGCTCCTTCTCTTCCTTCTACTATACTATTACTACCAACTTTCTACACTTGCTCACAAAAATGGCACATAGAAAAGACCTTGCCAAGATAGGCAAAGAAGGCTTTGATCTTATTGATGAATTCTGGGGTAGTAGAAAGGAAAGACCTTCTGGTCATCCACAAAGGCCTTATTATTATGCTCCTAATACAGAAAGGCCAAATCCAACTTCTCTTTACCGATACCATCCTCAAAAATCTCAGCTTGTTCAGTTGCATCCAATTTCTGCTACTGAAGAAAGAGTTTGTAATATTAGTAGTTATGAAGCCGTGCAGATGTATCAAGGGGTGTATTACTCTTCCAAGAGGAAATCATCAACTGCTGTGGCCTTTTAATTACCCACACTAGCTTGCTTTTATGTTGTGTTAATAGTAAAGTATAATTAGGTCTACCAAAAAAAAGGTATACTTAGGATGTTTGGTATGTGCTAATATGGGTACTAGAGTACTCCTATAAGAGATCTCGTGAAGATACTATATAGTCTTCCAGATCGTCTGAGTATGTAAGTGATGATGTTTATATATCACCTTCACTTTTAATAAATGTTTTATATTATAAATCCTACTATTTCACTCTCTTGTTCTTTGTTTGTTATCCTAAAGCATGTTTGCTAAGCAATTATCATACGTCATCGATAAATTCTTCCAAGTCTCTATATATTGATGTACTTCCGCAACCAGAGATAAAAAGAACCAATACTAAGAGCACATATTACCATTATTCCATTCCTAGACTTAACTTGTTACGGACAGCTTTATGATCCGCTTGCTGCTTAATTGTTGACAATAATCAGAATAATTATTGGAGGCGTGAACAAAGTACCAGTTTGATAGTTGAAGGGTGAAAGAAGTACATGTTATGAGTAGTATTAACTTCTTCTTTTTTTTTAATTCTCTCTTCTTTTTGCATGGTTAGCTGTTAGGAGTACTATATTTTAAGTTCACGAGAAGGCATTTTCGTACCAAATCTTGTTGAAGAAAAGGAAATAAAGATATGAAAGTTGAGTTATGTAGAGAATAGTTTATCCAACAACCATACAATTCAAGGACCAAAAATGAAATTTTTCATTTAGAAAATCATAGAGGAGACCTCTTATTTTCCTTTTCCTCATTTATGGATTCTATCCGGATAAGTGTTAGATCTCTCTTTCCATTCTCAGGGTAAAGGTAAAAGACGTAAATGCCACAAACTAAAAGTTTCAAAGAAAGGAATGAAGAACTAAGGAATAATCCAAATTTGCCAGATCAGGACTACAGTCAAATATCTTTATAACAGTCTCGTTTGTTCTCATATTTGTTGATTGTTATAGTGAAATATTGTAATAGAAGACATATATTATAACATAATATAAAAATTGGTACCGAAAAAAACTTAATTTTTATAGTGAATGACTATTATATGTTGTTATAGAGAGATATGACAGTATATTACTTGCAATGTTTGTATTATCATAAAAGACGTAGAAAGAATAATAATAATTCCGTTCATGAGACAATTTAGTAAGCCCGTGGACTATGGCAATTGACAAGAATAGATGCGGATAGAAGAAGCAGCATTGACTTGTTCATCTTTCGGTGAGAACTGCATATGCTGGATTCTTCACTTATCAGTTCTACTTCCAAATTCCAATATATTTGTTTAAGCATCTCGTTTACTAAAATGAAGCTTCTTTAGCGAATTCAAGCAAAAATACAGTGAACTTACACACCTTGTGGAAACTGCATGGGCTGGGAATAATACTAACATGGACACAAATCCGTTATAAAATCTTGCAAAAATCCCATGTAAATATCCTTTTCTTTCGAAACTCCAAACAAAAACGATAACTATGTCTCGAAATAATTAAAGTTGAAGTCAGTTATATGTATAATTTCCTCATGTCCATGCAGCTTTGTTTAAACTAATCTTATGTCGCTCTTTTGGAAGCATCAAGATAAATTTAATTTCTTGTATATCTTTAATTTTCTACGCGGTTAAAAAATATACTCCCTCTAGTTAATTCAATGTATGTTTGATGTAATTTGATACGACACAAAGTTTATGAAATAAAGAAAGACTTTTAAATTTCATGGGCTTAAACATGTCTATTTCACTTGTGCGCCTAAAAAAATTCTCATTTAGAAAATGAAGAAATGTTTCATTTGGACTAATAAGAAATTAAACAGTGTAGGTGAGAAGTGATTTTTTTTCTCTCCAAAATTACGCTAGATCACTTTTTATTATTCTTTGGAGCAGTACTCCTTAACCTTCTCTATAACGGAAACAAAAAGTTGGAAAGTTTAGATTGGCACGCAACAGAGATAGCCATGCATGATGACGTCTAAACCATGACCGAACAAGGAAGGTTAGAACTAATAATTAAAGGTAAGAAAATACGAACAAAGAGAGGTTAGTTAAAGCTGTATAACTAGAAGCTTCGTATTCTATCACATCTATGTAGATAAGAACAACGTAACAGGGGCGCCACACATTACAAATAGAACAGGGGAAGGCATATTCTCCAAGCAGTAATTTCAAAACTATATATTACGACGTTAATTTGCTATTTGTGTTTTGGTAATGCAATTCATTACATGGAATAATGGACAAATGTGACAAAAGTATATGATTTTAAAGTTAAGAGATCAGATACCATTCTTGCGAAAAGGAAAGGTGGTAAGGATACAAAGTCCTAAGTTATGTTCAGTGGCTCTGACTCATAGGAGTAATACACATCAACCAGAACTTTGTAAAGATTTTAACTTACGATAATGTAAAGATTTTTTGTACTATCTGATCATATTTATCTATTTTAACAAGTAATTAACCTGCATATTGACTTTATGGCTGTGGATTCAACTTGCTAGAGGTGGCGCTAGCCTATACGAATTCGGCTGAATCTAGTTATTTTTGTTTAAGTATTGTATTTATATTATAAAATTTATTAAATATTTAATTGTGAACAAAGTAATTAAGACGAGCTATGAGTTCTATAACAAATTTATGAACAGATTAATTTCAAATTCAAGTTTTGCTTGCTTGATCACATAAAGATAGTGGAGGAACTCGTGAAGCTTGAGCGAAGTCCGCTCAATCGCATGAGCGATTACATAAGAAGTCTTACGAGCTTTGACTCTGACTAAACTCACAAGTCGCAAGAACATTGATATCAAAATGATAGTGTCAACATTAGGGCGTGATTGTATTATATTCTTTACCACTGTTTTACGATAACTTTTGTTGATATTTAGTTATATGAAATTATAGTATTTTCACTCGATGATGTTAGTAATGCAATAATATCTATAGAGTTGAAAAGAACATATGGTATATCTTGTTAAGTAATTTATGTTCGTTTCCTATATTTAAGAGTTTCAAAAGATACGTATTTCAAAAAATACTTGTTCTCTTTTTTAACCAAAGGCATGTATGAAGATTTCCAATAAAAATATTTACCCTCTTTTTAAATTTCATAAAAAATTAAATACATAAAAACTTTACCTATACTTTATTAATTATATTTTAATACACTTAGCTACACATAAATCTAATTGCGGTGTAATTATAGGATTTCCATAGTTTAGGAGCTGTAAGTGTTTGATTTCAATTGAAGAACTTTACATATCAAAATGGAATTCCAAACCGCTATAGAATTGAATGACTTGATTGCGAACTATAGTCTTTGTTTGTTTGAGTGATCGATTCGAATCGATTGGGCTTCGTTCAAGGTAGTGTTTAGTCATAAGCCTGTCTCTTTTAGTCTTCACTTGTCTACTTTCGTTCCACTCCTTTCTAATTCATTTCTTCGGTTCAACAATTTCAACACCGCGCCCCTTCTCCTACAAAATGTATATCCGAAACTGAATCATATTACTGGGGTGTTTAGTGTAATTAATCAGTTTATTTTCATATAGGTTAGGTAGGTGATGTAGATGGGGCAACATGTAAGATTTTGAATGCAGTGAGGATATTAAGTGTTGCGAGTAGCGGTGCAAGAGGGTGTATCAATATATTATTAGCCATGGTGTGATGGGATTAACTCGTCGAATGCTCTTATTCTTTTAATTAGGGCAGCTTTACGGAGGACGATACTTCATTAACAATATTCGTTTGTGCAATAACCATGCTAATGATCATAAACTTTCCGTCCACCAAGTAATGGAAAGCAAAAGCTAAGATGAAAATTGAAGACAAACACAAAAGTAAAATAAAGAAGGAACACTATTAGAGTCATTAAGATTGTAAGGTAAGACTTGGCCCTTTATTTGTACTTTCCTTTTAGAGGTTTTTGTTTTAATAAAATAAGCTACAAATGGATTGGCTTTTGAATTGGTCAAATCAACTTTTAAGTTCTATTAGGTTTTTTTTAGTGTTTGGAAAAACTAAAATATATTTAAAATAAATTTAAAACTGTTTAAAACAAGCCAAAAACAGTAAGCTGTGCAATCCCAACTATTGCTTTTTGGCTTAAAAGTTATTTCTACTGAAAAGCTACTTTTTAAAGCCAATTCAAATAAGCTCACAAAAAAGGACGTAAACTACCCCTATTGTTTGCTAAATGGTTTACCGATATCATCACTCCATCTATCCGTCCAAAATACAGACGGTGTTATTTTTAAACTTAAAACTGCCCCCTTTTTTTTTTTTTACGGCACAGCATGTGTGCCATTAAATTAATGGGTTGCCTATTTTTTAATGGGCCACATGAATGGCACCCTCGTTCACAAACCAAAATTAGGGTGAAATTCAAAAATAATCAAATTTATGAGTGATAATTGAAAAATAGCCACAATTTTAAAAGTAATCGAAATTTTATCATTTTTTATGTATTATAAATACTTCCAGCATAATATACCGGTCCAGTATAATATGCTGGAAGTTCATACACAGGTGCTCCAATCTCCAGTATATTATGCTGGAACTTTTCGTGTGTTGGAGTTCCAGCATAATATGCTGGAAGTTCATATACAGGTACACCAAGCTCTAGTATATTATGCTGGAACTTTCCGTGTTGAACTAAAATAATGACTATTTTTCAATAACTTTGCAAACGTTGGCTATTTTTCAATTACTAGTCCGAAAACTGGCTAGCCCGTGCTATTTTCAACAAAATTGGCTATAATATTCACCCCATTAACCGAATTCGACCCTATTACTTGTTACTAACCCTTAAGAAAGCTGACTGATGGGTCCTCCTCATCGTCGAAGATCCACCGGAAAAGGGTCTGGTCGGAGCCGGCAAGTTCAGGCAACAAATAATCCAAATCCCCAAATTCAATATTAGATTTTTCTGGCTCCACACCCAACTCCAACCCCAATGAAAATGGCTGCAGGGTATATAAATGGCCCACTTGGTGGTATATTAACTTAAAACAAAAGATGGTTCATGACCTAATTAAATCACAAGGGAGCATGATATATATATATATATATAAGTGAATTATAAAACATCATCACTTACATGCTCAGCTAAGGTTAGGGAACATAACTAATCCCTAGACCACATATATACACATACAAGTAGCGAGCTATAGCTTATATGATAGGGATCTTTGCCAAATCCCCAACGCCGCGAGAAGTGAAAGCTCGGGTGGATGGATTATTCTAAAATTTAAACAGAAAAAAAAAACTGCATCACATACATGTTATACATAACTACAATAGGCAACCTGCAGCAGGCACTAATTAATAAGCCAAAGTTGTTGATCTTCTCTTAGAATAATCAGCGAAAACAATCCCTCCATATAACTTTACAGCTTCTTGACTGTCGATGACTCTCCCTTGAATGGCAGAAGCTGGTTTCAGCAGAACAATATGAGACTTCTGTGGTTGGTATGGCGCAGAAGAAGGCCTTTTCTTTCTTTCATACATTTCGTCAACAAGAATAAAACCTTCTTGGCCTATCTTAGAAATGTCTTTCTTTGGTGCCATATATTTAGGTGTTGGCGAATTGAAGTGTTAAAACTACAAAGATTTTCTTTTGGTTTGGCTATAGAAAGAAGAAATGTTGGCTGTGTTTATTGCATAGGCTAATGGATAGAGTCCCTTTATATAAAAGTGTTTGTTCAACAATGTCCTTACCCTTAATTCCAACTTTCTTTGATTCCTTTGAGATATGTGTTGCGAGATTATTAAAGCAAGAAAAAGGCCGTGGGAATTAGTCTCTCCATCCATATAGGACGTAAATAAATATCACTTGGGAAATTAAATATGAAAGCAGCCATATATTCCAATTCATTTTGATTTGACTCGTCACATACAACTTTCTTAAAATCTAAAATATCACTGTGTTACACATGTCGCAGTTGTTCTTAATTGTTAAGATCTAAATATCTATATCAACAAGCTAAAATAGCCTTTGCCTATCTTTTTTTATCCAAGACGAATTTTCTTATGTAATCTTAAGTAGTACGTAGAGTAGCAGTCTTCGTAAATACCCAAGAAAGAAAAATAAGAAGTCTGTGCATAAAAAGGGAAAATATTTTGTATCGTCATTTACGAGCAACCTTTTTGATTTTTTCTTTTTAGGTCACAAATATTTCACTATTTTTAAATATTGAAGTGCAACAATTTTAAGTAGTAGTTTATTGGTCATCAATATTTGCAAATACTTGCGATATTTTAAATACTAGTGACATTTCAAGATCTTAATACAAATAATCGGCCGGATTCGTTGTTTGCTTGCCAATATACATAAATTACACGGTTTGTATACGGTTATACACACATTATATACAACGGCGGATGCAGTGCAGTATCATCGGGTTCAACTGAACCCATAACTTTTGACGCTGAGTAAAACTTTATGTGTAAAAATTCATTAAAATTATAAAAATAGTATATATTAACTCATAACTTTAAAAATATAATAGGTACAATACTAAAAAATTTAAAGTTGAACCCACAAGATTTAAAACATGGATCCGCCTCTAATTATATATGGATTATATATTTATCGATTATTTTTAGATTAAACGATTAAATAAATGGCTATTTAGGTTTTTTCTTTTTAATTGACGCCCAATTAACAACCATGCTGATGTCACCGCCATGACCTAATCTTGGCTTAGTGGAATAAATTCCAAGGGGAAAAAGCGCCAAAGAAATGCCATTTCAATTATTCTAGACTTATAAAGGTACCTGGCCCCGGGTTGTGGATAATTTCATTACTCCTATTTGATAAAGGTAAAAACGCCTAAATGAAGTAAAAAGTGCGAATTGGAGCCTCATTCACATTTGGGGTAAATAACTATCATTTGGAATAGCATATAAA
Source organism: Nicotiana obtusifolia (assembly GCA_002018475.1). Taxonomy (NCBI): domain Eukaryota; kingdom Viridiplantae; phylum Streptophyta; class Magnoliopsida; order Solanales; family Solanaceae; genus Nicotiana; species Nicotiana obtusifolia. Next base: position 11,761 of record MCJB01001796.1, read on the forward strand.
GGTCACAATATTCCTTTCATTTTAGTTTGACCCTTCACATACAAGAAAACATAACCTTGGGAGAAGCTATTTGACTCGGAATATATACTATTAAAAAAAATGCAATTGATAGAAAAAAGATAGATATTTTATCTTCTTTTCTTAATATAATTTGACAAAAAATAATTTTGTAATGTTACTAATATAGTAAATAAAATTCAATGACTACATGTCAGTGGTGATGCATGAATTTCATTAAGGTTGTTTAGTGGTATACAATGTTCAAGATTTAATATATTTGTATAAAAATTAATATTTGACGTATACAAATAATTGGACACCTAATTGAAGTGTAGGTATTAAGTATTAACAGGACGTCATGCTTTGTGTGGTATGCCATTTCAATTTTGAGTGATTTAAGATATTTTTGTGCTTTGCCGCAATAATATATACATTGACTTTATTAAAATTAAGTTTGGATTATAACAAGGATGTAACTAAGCAGTTGGGCCATATCACACAGACTGTATAAGAAAGCCATGAAACTCCAGAGTTGAAAGACCATTTTCACGACAAACACCTCAAAGTGTTTTTAGGGAACGTTTGGTAGGATGCATTAGAGAAAATAATGTATGTATTAACTTTTGGTATTACTAATCCCTTGTTTAGTATATTTTTTTAACATATGTATTACTAATGCAAGTATTAGTTATACAACTTATTTGGTATTATCCTATGTATAACTAATACATAGCAAATTATGATATTAGTAATATCAAGGCTATTAATGCAAGCATTAGCATGATTAAAGACAAAATTGTCCTTAAGTCCTTAAAGCTAAAGAATATGGAAGACATTTGTGTAAACAACTAATTTTCTTTAAAATTATACAATGTATTTTAATTTTTAATACACCACACCAAACACTAGATAAGAAATAATTTCTGCATAACTAATGCTTATATTACTAACCCATGCATTATTAATCCTGATTACTAATACACCTTATTCAACATTATTCTTATACACCCTACCAAACGACCTCTTAGTGAATTCCTTATCAATGTTGTAAGTTATTGTCAGGCCTTATGTACCTAATTCAAAGTTACATACCTAATTCAAAGACACTCTTACCCTGGTATTATATTATTTGCTTTCATTAAGACCACACAATTTATTTTTTTAAAAATCTTACGCCATTATGAGTATTTTTCGTGCATATTATAATTTTTCTTTTTAAGAAAATTACATTGTATAGCCGCCTCCAGAAATAATATCTAGCAACACATATTATACTTAATTTTTTCGTGGTATATTTAACTAGCGATTAAATTATTTTTTATTAACCGGCCAAATATGTAACTTGTCCTTTTTTCCAATATAAGTTCCTCCTCGAGCAAAGTCTCATTTGGTCTATCATGGGAGATTGATGAGCCCTCGAATCTTGGGGCATTTGCATTTACACTCTGTTTTGGAGTCACCATTAAACTTATACCCACTTTGCATGAAACTTTGCAAGTCTACCCATTTTAGAATCAACTTCGGACATATCGGGTCTGAAGTTAAAGGAAAAAAAAAATTTAGTTTGAATTGCAACATACTTTAGGCTTATTAAATCTAAAGTGCAGAAATTGCACTTACAATGCACTTAAGGCCAAATAGGTCTAAGGTGCAATAATATTTTCATGCATAGGCCAAATAGGTCCAAAGTGAAAAAATTTCACTTAAGATGCACTTAATGCCGAATAGGTAAGTGCAACTAATATTTTCATGCACTTAAGGCCAAACAGGTCTGAAGTACAAATTGCCAAAAAGAGAAACTTGTTATTCTAATTTCAACACCTAAATCTACTCCAAATAAGCTCAAATTTGAAGCATAACCTCCAAAAATCATAAAGAACAAACCCTATTCATCAATTTATCAAAATAAAAAAGAAAAATAACAAATTCATTTTGCATTTAAGAAGAAGATGACAAAGAAACCATTAGTGATAGCAAAGAAAGGAGCACCACCTTAAAACCTGCTCACAAACACCATGTAAATTCATTGTCACATTTGTTTTCACAGCGACTAAGAAGAAGAAGAAGAAGAAGAGGAGGAGGAGAAGGAGGTGGAGGAGGAGGAGGAGGAGAAGGAGCAAATTTCTATTTGGCATAATTCTCCTCGAGCCCTAATTTCTATTTGGCATTGTCCTATTCATATTTTATCTCAATTCAAACGTATCTATTTATGCCATAACATCTGATCCATTTCCCCTCTTTGCTTTTATTTTCCTCTTTAAGACGTACATTGAATTTGATATAACCTTAATCAAATTTCATGTTTATTTGTTTTAAGAAAACCTTTTAATTAATTCTATGTAATGCTAACATTGCCTCGCACATTGTTTAGAAACTGTATAAGGGGGAGCAAGAGAAAGATTAAAAAAAATAAAGAGTCGAAAAGAAAATTGGAACTGTGAATGTTACTGGGGAAGGACACCAATGTCAAAGTTGAGTTGATGGTTGCGAAATTAAGTTAAATAGAAGACTTGACAGTTCGAGAAAAAGAAAAGAAGAAGAAAAGAAGGCTTAAATCCATGAATCTTATATATACTCGGGTGCCACTATGACTTAATCCAACCCGTTGAAATTTTAGTTTCTAAATCTATCACAACTTATTTTGGTAGAATGCTAATTGATTACTATTTGCCATTCTTGACCTAGTCATCTAAGTGAAGTAAATATTTGTTTGCTCATAAGTGTGTGTAGAAATAAGTGAATTTATAGTTTTTTTCTTGAAGTTTTCCCTCGTTTGTTTGACAGTTTGTTAAATAAATATTTGCTTTTTGCTTTTTGCTTTTGTGATTGTTCGCCATCAGCTTACATTTCCAGCATAAATTTCCCATGTAGAGTACTTGAAATTTCAACTTGATTTTGAGTTGGAGAAGAGTTTGTTTAACAATTAACAGGAGCAATAGCTAGTTTAATTAGCAGAAGTTCCATAGCATCAACTGAGCAGTAGTTTTTTTCATATAATAATTTTGTATCGGGTTAAACAGTCGTAAAGCCGGGTCGGAGACTACCGAAGTCAAAGTGCTTGGGCTGAAATCACGAAGTCAAACACGAGGATCGATATCGGTTCAGAAAAGATCACACGATCGAGGATCGATCCTTATCCCTTATGCCTTGCCTCCGGGCAGATCTTCGTCTACATCTCTTTATGATGCTCGTACTGCTATTTTAGGAGTATTAAGTGTATTAAATCTCATAATAAATGAGGCCTTCTTTGTAATCCGTTGATAGCTTTTATTGTAACCTTTGCACTTACCCATATGAATTAAATATAGAGACTTCTAGGCTTCCTAGGCGGGAAGATTGGTTTATAAGGGTGGAAGACATTCCCTTTCGCCACATTTTGGGCCAGACAAGAAAAATATACATGTTCTTCATCATCTTTTCTATTATCTTCTTTTTATAACTTCTTATTGAGTGCCAGTTTGATTACTCTGTTTTTATCCCAATTATAAGCCCTTGAATTTCACCTTTATTTGGTAGCGAAAGAATTTACAGATCCTTAAACCCGCTATAAATTCAATTGTTATCCAATATTAAGGGTAAACAGTTTGGCGCCCACCGTGGGGCTAAGGATATTGGTAAATTTCTTCCAAATAGCGAAGGTATAATTATGCAGTTGTTCCTATGAAAGTTTCCTCGTCTTTCACGAAATCTTGATAAATATGGCTCAAATACCCCCACCCGGGAACGAAGCTAACGAACAAGTAGAAAATAACAACCCGGCTGGACATGAAATCCCGGCCGATATTAACTCCCATGTAGCGATCGATGCCGCCCTAGCAACAGGCTCAGTACATAGTATCCGAGGGGAGAACCGTTCAAGAGTTCAACAAAGCGGAGAGGGTGAAATCAGCCTTAAAGTGATATTTGATATGTTGCAAGCCCAACAAGTGGCTATAGCTCAAATTCAAAGTCGCACCCGAAGCCCCGATCGAGCGGAGCGCACTACCCCTCGAGTAATGACCGGACAGAATGAACCGATCATAATCACACCAGATGAAAGTGGTGAGGGGTTCAGTTCTGGACTCGCTAAAATGATAGAAGAATTAACCAGGCGAGTTGAATCTGGTGAAAAGAGGATCGAAACTTACAACTCAAGGGTAGACCAGATACCGGGAGCACCTCCGGTGTTGAAAGGTTTAGATGCTAAAAAATTCATACAAAAACCATTCCCTTCCAGTGCAGCCCCTAAACCAATTCCTAAAAAATTTCGGATGCCAGAAATTCCTAAGTACAATGGAACCTCAGACCCAAATGAACATGTAACAGCCTACACCTGTGCCATAAAGGGGAATGACCTCGAGGACGACGAAATTGAGTCCGTTCTCTTAAAGAAATTCGGAGAAACTCTGTCCAAAGGAGCAATGACTTGGTATCACAACCTACCGCCAAATTCCATTGACTCCTTTGCCATGTTAGCAGATGCTTTTGTAAAAGCCCATGCGGGGGCTATTAAGGTTGAAACAAGGAAATCTGACTTATTCAAGTTCAGACAGCACGACAGTGAAACATTGAGGGAATTTGTCTCTCGTTTTCAAATGGAACGAATGGATCTCCCACCAGTCACTGACGACTGGGCAGTACAAGCCTTCACTCAAGGGCTGAACATCGGTAGTTCTGCCGCGTCTAGGCAACTAAAACAAAGTTTGATCGAATACCCGGCCATCACATGGGCAGATATCCATAATCGATATCAATCTAAAATCAGAATAGAAGATGATCAGGTCGGAATTGCTTCGAGCTCCTCCTATGCAGCTAGAACTTCTGACCGACCCCGAAGAGACAATTTCCAAGAGTCACGGTCGTACCGGGATAGGCATAGACCATATCCAGAAGATCGACGGCTTTCGCCAAGAGGATTTAAAACTCAGAAACATGAAAATATGAACGAAAGGAATCAAAGGAACAGAAAACCATTACCGAAGGGAAACTTCGAGAAAGGCAGTGCTCGACAAGAAGCACCCCGGTTGTCCGAGTACAATTTCAATGTGGATTCTGCAACTTTGGTTTCAGCCATCGGTCGCATCAAAGTCACTAGATGGCCAAGGCCGATCCAGACCGACCCCTCTAAAAGGGATCCTAATCTTATATACAAATATCATGGCACTCATGGTCATAAAACCGAAGACTGCAGACAGCTAAGAGAAGAAGTTGCCCGATTGCTCGAAAACGGACATCTTCGAGAATTCCTTAGTGACCGGGCAAAGGCTCATTATGAGAATAGAGATCGGCCAACCGGTCAAAGGGAGCCAAAACATATTATCAACATGATAATTGGGGGAGTAGACACACCCCAGGTACCAGTATTAAAACGTACCAAAATCTCCATCACCCGGGAAAAACGGACTCGAGATTACGAATCCGAGGGGACTTTAAGCTTCAGCAAAAAGGAAATCGAAGATCTAGCGCAGCCTCACAACGATGCGTTAGTGATATCAGTAATGGTACACGACACTCAAGTGAAACGTGTTCTCGTCGATCCAGGAAGCTCGGCCAACATAGTCCGATCTTGGGTCATCGAGCAACTGGGTCTAACCGATCAGGTTGTATCGGAAGTACGGGTACTTAATGGTTTCAATATGTCAACAGAAACAACTAAGGGAGAAATAACGTTGATGATAAACGTAGCCGGCACCGTCAGGTCGACGAAATTTTGTGTG
>MCJB01001797.1:0-14899 GCA_002018475.1 Nicotiana obtusifolia
TGATAACAAAACTGAGATAAGAATAAAGTATTTTCCAATGCTATAAAACTTGTCAAAATCTGATGAAGTGATGTTGTCCCCTTTTACAGTTGTTAGCCGTGTCTATTTATAGACAAGAAGACTGTCTAATTTTCAATAAAGTAGATATCTAATTATTAGGCCAATCCCCTAAATTGGGGGTTGTCCCCCTGAAATTACGGTACACAAACGGTCATAAAAGTTTAAACAAACATTTCCATTGGAAGGTCCGAACTCTGCTCGGTCACCCTTCTTCGGTACCTCGGTCGGACCGAGATAGTCCACTTCAACTGTTTTCCCGGTCAAACCATTTGAGATTGTACCCGGCGTATCCGGATCCGATTGTGACCGACCCAATACAACACCTTTACCAGAGTATTCTAAGACATAAATTGTATGGTTTAATTTTAGTATTCTTGATTTTAGAAAAGAAAAAGAAACAAAATAGTTGTAATTTTTCTAAGATATTTACAAAAATAATCGGTGTCAATACTAATAAATGGATCTTGGCTTAACTCAACCCAAAAACTAGCTTATGAGATATCATATAAGGAGACCAAAAATCTCAAATCCCACCGATGTGGGATAACTCAACACACCCCCTCAAGCCCAGACCTGCACTCTGAAGTGTGGATAACATAAATGGAGGTCCAACATCATTAACGATAATTGGGATGAGCCTGACTCTGATACCATGATAAATGGACCTTGGGCCTAACTCAACCCCAAAAGCTAGCTTATGAGATGAGGATTGTCCAAGATCATAGTAACGATAATTGGGATGAGCCGGGCTCTGATACCATGATAAATGGACCTTGGGCCTAACTCAACCCCAAAAGTTAGTTTATGAGATGAGGATTGTCCAAGATCATAGTAACGATAATTGGGATGAGCCGGGCTCTGATACCATGATAAATGGACCTTGAGTCTAACTCAACCCTAAAAGCTAGCTTATAAGATGAGGAGTGCCCAAGACCATATAAGGAGACCAAACACCTCAAATCTCACTGATGTGGGACAACTCAACGATCTCTTAGTCAGTATATATATAGATTATATATGATTATATACATATTATATATATTATGACCTCACGTGCTGGGAAATTTGCTAGCCCACTTATTTTTCACTTAATAATTAACTAAAAAAATAATTAATTTAAATAATTGTTTACTCAATCACTTCAATAAAAAATAATATTATATATATTATTTATTCACTTATTATTTTTTATTGAAGTGATTGAGTAAACAACTATTTAAATTAATTCTTTTTTTAGTTAATTATTAAGTGAAAAATAAGTGGGCTAGCAAATTTCCCTGCACGTGAGGTCATAAGGACCATTTGAAAACTCGTTTTATGGACAGGATTAATTGGATGTCGCTTTCTGTATAGGGCCCAAATTTGAGGAAGCCAATGGCAAGATCAACGGTCACAATCGCCCAATGGCTAATTCTAAAATAACCAAATCCAACGGTCTTTATCGAATCGGCGGTTGCCGCCCAACAGTATCCCAAGTATGACGTCTTTTTTAATTCTGTAAATAAAATTTAAAAAATGGTGAAATGGGGATTACTATTATTTTACAAGTAGCCGACCACATATCTTGTCGGCAATTTAGGATGAAATTATTTTCTTAAATTTCATTTAATTTCTTATTTAATACTCATATGATCATCAATTAATCAACTATATACTATAATCTCACTATTGTTAGAAGTCTTATGTTTCATTTTTATACGTCATATATAATTGAATATAAAGTTCAATTAAAATAAATTTTTTTTTTGGCACATTACACAATCTAAAAGCATTTTTTAAAATTATAACATTAAACATGTCATAATATTTATATCATTATATGACTATTAAAATTAAGGATAAAACGACATATTTAAGCTACGAAGTTCTACTAACCCAGTTCGAGAATCTTCTCTTATAGATTTTCTTCACCAAGTCATCACCAGCAATCAGCTCTTATCCTTTGGTGTGAAAGGGCGAGTTCCTTTCTTGTCTTGTCCAAAAACTTTCTTTATTCTCATTGGAGAAAGACTCTTCCGCAACAAGGTTTTACACATAGAGCCAACTGCTTTCTTTATCTCGTTTGCCCTTAGTCCGTCCTATAAAAACATATCGAGTATTTTCAACTAATTCAAAAGAAAAAATATCATATAAAATGAAACAAAAGAAATAATCTATTCGAGCAACTGTATGCTCATACTTAGAACATCAATGTTACATCCGAATAACATTGTGTATTTTATCGAACTAATACATATACAATTCATCATACTTTCAGTTTATGTTTATACTGATAGTCAACCTTTATGTATTACTAATAATTGTTTTTCACATATACGGAGTAACCCTCCCATTTTATTATATATTTGGTACCAGAACTCATAATTTGATATTCGGTATATACTTTTAGATTCAACCAAAAATCTGTTTTGTATATGAGGTATTCACTACTAATATATCACTATTTAAAATAAAATTTAAATAAAATTTTTAAATTTTTGTTGAACTTTACGGGTATGGGCGATCCCTCTCGATATAGCATATGTCAATATCTGTTTGGTACATATGACAGCGACCAGTATAATAGTATTTACGTAATAATGAGAGGAAAAGGAAAGAAAAAAAAGAATAAAATAGCCGTTAGAAAGATTTCTCCATTATTTAAAGTCGCCTTTGGCGATAGGAAACTGATTCAGCAACGTTACCTTTCCCCATATTCAATCAAATCCCATTTGGGTTTTCTGGTTAGACATATGAGATAGTTCTTATATTCTTCTTTTCTTAGCTATATATAGTTTATGTAAATTCTTGTAATCCATCTTATTTTTGGCTATTGATCCTTGTTTGTTTGAGATCATTGCCACCTAGTTTTTTATTTTGTTTAATCTAAAGCTTCGTTTTTTCTGCTTTATTTTGGACATAGTTGAATCAATGGAAGCTGCTGCAACAAGCAAAAACTATGCAAGAAACTTGAAGAAAAGCATTAATGGCACATTTTCAACAACCCCTTGTGAAAATCTTGCACCATTTAATTATCAAAATGGTATTTTACAAACTCCTCCACCTCCTCCTTTTCTTTACCACTCTTTTCCTCCATATTTAGCTAAAAAACAACCACCTCTTCTTCCTCTTCCAATCTCTAATGGTGTTCAACACTATAATAATATCAATACTTTGCCCCTAAACAGAAGATTTTCTTGTCCTCCCATCAATAGAAAAGTCAATAAAAATGGTAAGTCAAAGAAATTCAAGTCATCTACCTCAAGTTCTAAGAAAGAAGAGAACCCAAAATCATCAGAAGTTGTAATGGTTTCATCTACTAACCTTTTGGGTCCAAACGCAAAGCATCTGCCCAAAGAAGTTTCCATGGTTTTCTCTATGTCATCAACAGGTAAAAAAGATCAGTTCGAAGCACTAAGCTTCTATAATTTGGAAAATCCAAAAGAGGACAGTACCACATTGGACCTAATGGATAAAGTTAACAAGTTTTCAAGTTCTTTGGTGTTTACTATTTCTCCTCCGCCAAGTAGCTTACCTTTGCCCACGTTTTCATTGAGGCCAAAGCTTAGCTGCAACGCAGAAGCGGCTGCCGGAGTTGATGCCGGAGCCACTGACAATCTCCGGCGCCTACTTAGACTTAGATGAACTGTTATTATGTAAAACTGTGTTGTAGCTAAATAGAAAAAATGAAGAAGTAAATAAACCACACCTTCTACATGGTTATTTTTTATCTTTGTAGATGGTGATGATTAATTTAGAAGGGCATACTATGCTATGTCATTTCTTATGTTTTCTAGTTGAATTTTCTTTGGTTTGCTTAAGTAAATCAATGCTTCTTGGTCTCTTTTGCTGTAATTTTATGTTAAAAGGTATGGGATGTGCAAACACACTTATAGAGCAAGTGGCTGTTTTCCTTATTACCTTCTAATAATATGTCTTCATTTTGTAACTTTGGTTCTAGAGATTTTTGTTATAGTGGGAGGAGTTTTTGGTTTCATATTGACTTGTATTCTGCAGCTTTTTAATGAAGGAATCTTTGCGATTTCATTACATCTTAATATCTAACATCTTAAAAATCGATTATTATGTCTTGACAACTAGATATCTTTTTTATTGTCTGTGATATCAACTATTATGCGGTGTCTTTCTGAGGTTTTTTGGAAGGTAACGTAAGACTAAGCAATCGAAGTCAGTACGATTGTTGTCCGCCAACTGAGGTCCCCTTCGTACTCTAGTCTAGATTGTCAGTGTCGTACGGGAAAATCAATGTCGTGAGCAACTGAGAACAATAGAAAAAATTGAGAAAGAAAGCTTGATTGTATAAATAAAAGCTATTACAAAAAAACTATGCAGTATCGAGGGATCAAACATTCAAAACTAAGATATCTTTTCCAAGTCCTCTGACTATGTATTTCATTATTATTGAACTACTCTAGTTTCAAGAACTTAATTCACTTTGATATTTGTCTCATCAGGGAGCTTCGTCAATTGATGTGGGAAGCTCTAATACCACTTGCAACAATCTAAAGACATAAATTAAATGGAAATGAAGCTTTTTTTTATTTGAACAATTTCCTAGGTTTTTATCAACTGAAAAGAAATTCAAATTATAATGAAACTAATAATGAAAAATAACAGGAAATTAAAACTAATTCCAACTACAACATTATTGATAAACCTTCAATCGGTAGATTAATGATGTAAATAAGCATCAGGAAATTTTATGCACGTGTATTTGTTTAAAATGTTTTAGTTTGGATACAATGCCACATTGGGGACTGACAAACCATGTAAACAAATACATGCATAAAATAAACATAAATGTTACGTATGTACATATTTTAAACATCTAGGAAGTGACCAACAAACTGTATTGACATAAACATATACTAAAATAACCAATTAATGGGTTTATCAACTTAATTGTCTAAACATTTGAAACAGTCCTAAGCAATTTACTTTATGACCTGTACCAAAATAGTAATGAGTTTAATTCTAAATGAAATAGATAACTCATGGCAAACTTAACTTACAATTCTCTCATGGCAAACTTAAACTTAACTCATGAGTTGAATGTCTTTGGTGGGCCACAAGCCAATGGTAAAATTAATAGAAATTCTTAAAATAATGCAATGTTCAATTCTCTAATAAACTTAAGGCCGGTCAATTTTCTTTGAGGCATAACCTAGGCACATGAGTGTCTTCTTCTTGCTTCGTGCATATCACCATGTGAAAGACAACAACTTTCTTCCTTTTCTTCATAGCCATTATCACTATGTTTGGGCCGTTGGGCTGCTACAAACATTACAGCTGAAGTATCTCTTGAAGCCTACACTTCTAGAAGCATGTAGATACAACAATTATACACCCTGTAATTAGAATTCTATATCCAAATATTTTTAACCAATAAATCATTTATACAATAGCACATAGAATAGCGCCACTTTACATAGTTTGTTAGGCTAGATTCTTTTTTCTTGTATAAATATGGATATTGTACATACTACACAATAGAATATACAATGAAATTTTTCACAAATGTTCTTCAATTTTGTCATGGTATCAGAGCAAGATTGAGCTGCTCGTTGTTTCCTTAATTCTCAAATCATGTTCATTTTCCTTCCTTCTTTTAATTATCCTTCAGATCTCCTGGGAACCAATGGAACACCCATTGATTCTGTCATTTCCTCTTCTTCTACCACCATTGCTGCACCTGGATTTTCGCCTACAGCAGGAATAGTGGACTCTTCACATCCCTACTACCTTCATCCTTCAGACTATTACGAATGAATTTGGTTACTTCAGCCTTTGATGGCAAAAGCTATGGAGGATGGAGGGCAGTGGTCATTGCTTTGTCTGCAAAGAACAAGTTGGGAATCATTGACAGAGCCCTGACTATTTCACCTGATGATTCTGGCCTCCAAAGGATCTGAGCTAGGTGTATTGATATGGTACTCCCATGGCTGTTGAATTCCTTGCCCAAGGAGATAGCTGAAAGTGTTATGTACTCACAAAGTGCTAAGGATCTCTAGAGTGACCTAGAAGACAGGTTTGGGCAAACAAATGAAAAAAAATTACTTTCAACTACAAAAGAAACTCAGTGCAGTTATTCAAGGTAATACCAATATCTCTACCTATTTCACTAAGATGAAGAGCTTATAGGATGAACTTGATGCATTGAACACCTTCTCTGCTTGTATTTGTGACTCTGTGTGTGGAGCTAAAGCGAAGAACGTAAAGACACACCAAGATGAGAGGCTATTGCAGTTTTTAATGGGACTCAATGACACATTCTGTTATTTTCTCCTTTACCTTCTATTGGTCAGGCATATTCTCTTGTTATCCAAGATAAAAAACAAAGAGAGGAGATTCATGTTGCTCCTCTCTATCTAGGAGATTCAGCATCTTTTCTTGCCCTACTCAATCAGAAAAATTCAAAAGGTATAATGAAAACAAAGGGCTAAAATGAGGATATGATCAGAAGAAGAGTTTTGGTATTTATGCCTATAGTAAGAAACTAGGACATAACATTGATAAATGCTATATAACATGGTTTCCCGGCAAATTATAAGTTTATTAAATAGAGAAGGTTTTAAGGAACTGTGCAAGATAATAATGCCTTTACCGCCAATGAGGAAGCGGACTATGTAGGAGCTAATACAGCAGAAAATTAGGTTCTTACCCAGGATAATGTGGCTCAACTTCTGCATCTTTTTCAACAGATGAAGGTAGGACAACAAGGAGTAAGTAGTTCTGATGCAAGTGCAAACCTCAGTTGTGTTGGTATAGCCAAGTTCTCCAACTCTTATGCATGTTTCATTCAAATTAACTGTGAGTCTTGGACATTAGATAGTGGTGTAACTGAGAAGAATTTCACAGACTTTAAAGTCTTACCTAAACTATTGATGGTTAAACTTCCTAATTCGTATAGTGTTAAGGTAACTCATTCAGGTTCAACATCACTCATGCCTAATCTAATTCTGCACAATGTGTTATATGTGCCCTCTTTCAAATTTAATTTATTGTCTGTATACAAATTGTGCAGACAACTCAATAAGTATATCCTTTCACTCCTTCTTCTTGTTTTTTGCTGCAGGGCCCTTCACTGAAGAACGCTCTGTAGATTGGTAAAGAAAAAGAGGGACTCTACGTCCTCAATTCAAGACCTTCTGTAACAGCTCCAAAGGATTTACCTAAGTCTAGTAGTGCTTGTAGTAGGAGATCTATTTCTGTTTTGAACTCTTGTTTCAGTCTTTCTATTTCTGATGTAAAAGATAAGTTGTGGCATTGTAGATTAAGCCATATGCCTTTAAGTAATATGAAGAACATATCATCTATTTATGTTCCTTCAAGAAAGGTGTTTGAATTAATTCATGTGAATACTTGGGGTCCCTATAATAATGCATCATATGATGGATATAGATAACCTTCTTACCATTGTGGATGATTTTAGCAGAGGTACTTGGAGTTACCTATTAACCAATAAATCAAATACCTTCACAGTTTTGAAATCATACCTAGCTATGGTAGAGAGACAATTTCACACAAAAGTCAAACAATAAGATCGGATAATGCCTTTGAATTAGGAAGTGGGAATATGCAATTAGATTTTTTTCAGCATTAAGGAATCTTCCATCAAACAACTTGTATCTTCACTCCACAACAAAATGGTGTAGTGAAAAAGAAACATAGACATCTGCTAGAAACCTCAAGAGCCTTGTTATTTCAGTCATATTTACCTATATAATATTGGGGAGATTGTCTTTTAACAGCCACATATTTAATCAACAGATTCCCTTCAAAGATATTGAACTTAAAGACACCTTATGAAATACTATTCAGAACCAAGCCTAATTACTCTAACTTGAAGTTCTTTGGCTGTTTATGTTTTGCTTCTACCATTTCAAACCACAGAACTAAATTTGAGCCTAGGGCATTGCCTAAGTCTAAGGAATTCTTATGAGAATAAAGAGCCAAGTTGCCTATTGCCCTTTCAAGTTCAGCAATTCAAAATAGAGTTACTTATATAGACTGACAGTCTGAAATTTTTTTATACGATTAGATCACATGTACATGTTATAAAAGGCAAATAACTTAGTTTCAAGATTATCAATTCCACTTCTTAATGAAAATTAGTCGTAGATATTTTTGGGTGATGTGATAGTTTTAAAATTTTATTTTCTGGAATCAGAAACAAAAGTTAAACTCATCTATATACTCTTGTCCTCTAGACTTTTTATCTTTTCACTTTTACTTTGGTACTTGATCCTTGTGATCCGGTTTTTTTTGGACTCGGCGCATAGCGAAAGCTTAATGCATCAGACTACCCTTTTTGTACTTTGGTACTTGGGCAAACCTATCATCTAAGGCTCGAGTTATATATCCGTTTCGTTGGACAGGATACTTTGTTCATAGAATGACCTTTTCTGATAGAAATAGCATTCCATGCTACAAGTACATTATTATGAGAATAAAGAGGGTGTTCTTACGTTGTCTAAGGAATTCTTTTCTAATAATTCAGTTTATACATAGTTAATTAACACGGAGAAAAGCAGAACTCAAAAGGACAATCGTGGTAGGAAGCCACTAGATTCGAGTTTGTAATGTTGCGGTTCAGAAAATTACTTTGTACGGCCAAATTATTCACTAATAAAACATTTAGCTTTGGAAAAATTGGTCAATGAACATTGAATTTCTTTTGGACATACCAGTAGTGTAGATGGACTTCGTTTTATCAAATCGTTGACGCAAATTTTGGATAATTAAGGAGAAAAGAAGAAGAATTAGATATCTTTTCCAAGTCCTCTGACTATGTATTTCATTATTATTGAACTACTCTAGTTTCAAGAACTTAATTCACTTTGATATTTGTCTCATCAGGGAGCTTCGTCAATTGATGTGGGAAGCTCTAATACCACTTGCAACAATCTAAAGACAAAAATTAAATGGAATTGAAGATTTTTTTTGAAACAATTTCCTAGGTTGTTATCAACGGAAAAGAAATTCAAACTATAATGAAACTAATAATGAAAAATAACAGGGAATTAAAATTAATTCCAACTATAACATTATTGATAGACCTTCAATCTGTAGATTAATGATGTAAATAAGCATCAGGAAATTTTATGCACGTGTATTTGTTTAAAATGTTTTAGTTTGGCCACCATGCCACATTGGGGACTGACAAACCATGTAAACAAACACATGCTTAAAATAAACATAAATGTTACGTATGTACATATTTTAAACATCTAGGAAGTGACCAACAAACTGTATTGACATAAACATATACATAAAATAACCAATTAATGGGTTTATCAACTTAATTGACTATACATTTTACACAGTCCTAAGCAATTTACTTTATGACCTGTACCAAAATAGTAATGAGTTTAATTCTAAATGAAATAAATAACTCATGGATAAATTAACTTACAATACTCTCATAATGGGCATGGTGAAATTAATAGAAATTCGTAAAATAATGCAATGCCCAATTCTCTAATAAACTTAAGGTTAGACCAATTTTCTTTGAGACATGACCTAGGCATATGAGCGTCTTCTTCTTGCTTCGTGCATATAACCATGTGAAAAACAACTTTCTTCCTTTCTTCATAGCCATCTGCCCATCATCATCTACACCAACATAATATCCTCGAAGAGTATCAATAAAACACACAGATTAAGATGAAGAGAGAAAGGGAGAACAACAAAACAAAAGGAAAAAAAATGAAGAATCAACCAAAATAGCAGCCCATACAACTGCTTTATTCTTCATTTTTTCCTTTTGCTTTGTTTTTCTCCCTTTCTCTCTTCATCTTAATCTGTGTGTTTTATTGATCCTAGGTACTCTTGGAGGATATTATGTTGGTGTAAATGATAATGGTTATGAAGAAAAGGAAGAAAGTTGTTGTCTTTCACATGGTGACATGCACGAAGCAAGAAGAAGACATTCATATGCCTAGATCATGTCGAAAATTGGTCAGCCTTAAGTTTATTAGAGAATTAGGCATTACTATTTGATCAAATGTTCTTGGGCTCCCTTGCACAGCTACACTAGTCGAAATGAAGTTAAAAGATAAAGTGATGATTTTATTTATCACCCTATTAAGTTTTATTTATATTTCAATAGTTTTAGTATACTTAGTTTTTCCAACTAGGCGAATTCTATTTTTGGCGATGTTAAAAGCTCAGGTTGTCCAACGGGACAGAGCGGTTTTAGCGGGAGGGGACGAAAACTTAAAGGGATAAAAAGGAATCGGGCCTTACCTGAACAGAGATAAACGAGACGATCCATTGGGCTCGTCCCTTCTCATTAATTATTTTATATCAAGTGTTTGGTTCATTGTATTAAAAAATAATAATGAGTTTAATTCTAAATGAAATAAATAACTCATGGCAAAATTAACTTACAATACTCATAATGGGCCTCAAACGTTGTGACAAAATATCTTTGGTGGGCGACAGAATATGTTTGGTGGGCTACAAACCAATAGTAAAATTAATTAAACGTTTTATATCGAAAATCTAAAATTGTCTCTAATTTACTTCTTCATTATAATATATTATTATGTTTAATTATTATATAAATATACAAACAACCCTAATAGAAAAATCAAGATATTATCGACGTCGACATTAAGTACTCATCATTAGAAATAAGGAATATGTATTCACATTAAATCATAAGAAACGAATTAAATCTTTAAAACTAAGATCAATAGTTTTTAATTACGTACAAAATTCAACGTAAAATTTAACAAAAACAGTGAGTTAAAAATCACTTTTCTATTATCACACTTTACCAATTAATATCAGAAATTATTTGATGTAAAATCAAGCGTGAGGATCATTCTCGTTATTGATTTTTAATTCCTTTCGTGATAAAGATTATTAGCTCAAATATTAGGCTCTGATACCATATTACACATAAACTTCAAACATACAAATAATCATATTGTGCTATAAACCAATAATAGTATCAGGATCTTGAACACAATACTTTTACAGAAAAGCAATACCGAAACATACTTGATGCGAAAGACGTGATCGTAAACAAACAATTTACGCCTTACAAAAATCAAATGGTAAGCTGATTTCACTTGACCAATACATGTAAAGATGATATCAGGCCAAGAGAGCATATTTTACATAAGTGACAAAAAAAAGCAGTTAGAGAAGTCTCCCTTTATTGAGATGCTTGAAGAGAAAGACTACGAGGTATAACTTCTTGTCAGGGTACACTTAACACTAGCAAGTTTGGTTTTAAAAAGTTGCTTGTAAGTAGAAATAACTTTTAAGCCAAAAAAGTTAAATGCTGGAGTTGTCCAGCTTATTACTTTTTAAAAAAGAAAATTATTTTAAGAACTTTTTAACTTGCCAAACATTGAAAAAAGCTAAAAAGAGCGTAAAAGCTTATTTGACCAATTTAAAAGCCAATCCAAACACCTCTAAGTCTTAAAACAAAATGACAATTTCATTTTTTCCCCTCATTTCTAGGCCATAGTCATCAAACATGAAATGGATGAATATGTAATGCAACATTTGAGAGAAAATTAGGGCATGAAATTTTTTAAGTGTCGAAGATGGTGAGCTAGTTGCAGTTGGAGAGAATTTTTTTGAGCCAAACTTAAGAGCAAAGGCCATAGATAAAAGTCCTATTTCTCCCGTAAGAACATTTTGAGTGTCGGAGATAATGAATTAGTTCCATTGGTTGTAGTTCTCTCTTTCTTTCAATGTGTTGTAGTAATGTTTGAGAATAACTGAGAGCGAGGAATTAAGATTGAGTTGTGAGAAAAAATATTTGCTAATTTTCAAAAAAATTGTAAGTTTTCTCGCTTAAAGATTTTGCTGGTAAAGACCTTTTAAAATGTCATAAGAGTATTTAATTGCTTCAAATTGTTGCAGTGAGAGTACTGGAATACTTTTGAATTTTAATCATTTTGTTGGAACTAAAATTTCACGTGTGTTCGTATTTTTTTATTTAAATAGAATTATTCATACAATATAAATTGTGTTTTATTTTAAATAAGTGGTGTGTTAAAATATTAGTTGACTATTTTGAAGAGTTACTATAGTTGACCAAACACATGATTGTGGGAGGAAGCCTCAAAATAATGGCGTTCCTCTGAATAGTTTCTACTTTAATCAATTAATATATTCTTGTTTCCATCACAAACGGTTGTATTTGATAAATGGACCTTGAATCTAACTCAATCCCAAAAGCTAGCTTTTGGGATGAGGATTGCCCAAGACCATATAAGGAGACCAAAGACCTCAAATCCCACCGATGTGAGACAACTCAACACAGCCCCTCAAGCCCAGGCCTGCACTCTGGAGCGTGGACAACATAAATGGAGGCCCAACATCGATAACAATAATTGGGATGGGTCTGACTCTGATACCATGATAAATGGACCTTGAACCTAACTCAACCCCAGAAGCTAGCTTTTGGGATGAGGATTACCCAAAACTATATAAGGAGACCAAAGACCTCAAATCCCACCGATGTGGGACAACTCAACAGTATTGAATTAGAAAAACAAACCCATAAAGAAGATTGCGAAAGTTCTTCATCAAAAATCTCGACAATGGCTGGAGGTTAGTGTTCTTGTTGTTATTTCGCTATATGTAATTATCCATATTGTATGCCATGCATGTAGTACGAGAGCCAATTTTTTTTTTGGTCTTATCATAGGTTTTGATTTTTTTTTTTTGTAGCGTTTTATAAATTTTGTAGTTGCAATATTGATAATATACATTTGTTATGTATAACATATGCTTGATAATTATAAATTATTATTATCATTTGGGGAGGTTATTATAATATTTAGAGTGATTATCAGAATTAATTTTTTTTAGAGTTGGTTTCGTATGATGTCGCGTGATATGGGGTGGCACAAGTGTGAGGTTAGTAAAACTTTGATTTAGGCCCCAAACGTTTGGTACCCAAATATTGTTAATGGATTTTCTGATGTTATTTTACTTAGACAATATTAAAATTCGTAAAAGAAATATAAATTCTTAATTAAAGAAGACGAAAATACTAGACTCATTAATAGTAAAAATATTTTAGAACGTTAAATTAAACTACTCAAATCTTCATATTAGTAAATAAGTCTTTTACAATAAGATTGAAGGTAACATATTAACTTAAATTAACCCATAATATTAATTTTATATTACTATAGATGTTTATTGTGAATTTGAAAGCTTTATATCTTGTAAAAGTACTATGCTATAAAAAATATATACAAAAGAAAAAAAACCTCTTATTTAAAAGTTGGCGTTAGTCCACTAATTTGTTAAGTCGCCGTTGATGAAAGCAACATTACAAAGGAACAAAAGCATAAGCCAATTTATCTGATAGCTGTGAGCACTTGTTTTTTACCATACCCGAATTACTTTCATAAAAATCATCAAATAATTTTTAATTAAGTATTAGCCTTTTTAAGAATTTTATTAGGTTTTTAATTTCTTAAATGTTAATTAATTAATGAAAATACTTTTAAAAAAAAGAGTAGGCATAGCATTTAGTATTGGTTTTACATTTTTTAGGATTAAGTTAATATTTGGTTGTTTTATATAATTAAAAAATCATAAAAATAGGTTAGCGTTATTTTAAGTTTTTATAAGTAGTTAATATAGTTTAATTTTACATCTTGATAAATTAGGATTTTTAATTGCTAACTCTTTTGTCTTCTAAAATTAAAGAGAGTTTTAAAATAAAAAGGGGAATTATGAAAAAAGAAAGGAAATAAAAGAGAAATCAGACTTGGCCCAATCCCAATTAGAACCGGACCAGCCCAATTCCCCTTCCCATCAGCCCACGCCCGTTTCCCTCACTTTTCAATCTGAACCGTTGATCTCAATGAGATCAACGGCTCAGAACCCCAGATCCCTTACATATAAATCTGTTCCAAACACCCTTCCCCCTTCTTCATTTCACTTCCTTCACTTCAAAATAACCTCGTCCAAACCCTACCTATGTAACCCTAGCCGCCACCCCCGCTCAAAACCCACGGCCATGGCGGAAACACCACCATTTCCGACCAAACTCATCCACAATCATCCTTCAAACCATCACTGTACCTACCCCATTCCAATCAATACCATCAACACCTTTAAATCCTTAAAACCAAACAGATTTAAGACAACCCGAAAAGTACTAACAGGTAAGGTCTGACTGTTAGGCGATTTTGGAGTATAAAACAACTTTAGCCATGTGTTCTTAGCAAGAACACATGGTTAAAGTTAATTTTAACTTGAAAATCAAAGTTTGAAGAATCAGTAGTCCAAGGTATCTCTCATTTCTTCGATTCAGTTTCATTTCTTGGCTTTTTATTAGAGTTTTTCATCTTCTACCCTTTTCTTTTACTCTTTTTAGCTTTCTCTGATTTTTGGGAGTTTTACACAGATAGCCATTTTCACTTTTGATAGGCTAGTCAGCGCAATTGGTCTAAAATAGGCCGAGTCGTCAATTGACTATAAGTTAAAATGTTTCACGGATAAAATTGGTTTTATGGTAAAAGAAGCCCAGTTAGGTTTGGACTGATTAATTTCGGCCCAGGAGAAATTAAAAGTCATAGAATAGAACTAAATAATAAACTTTGGGAGGTAAAGGGGAATTTTGGAAAGTGGGTAACAAATTCTGTTTTGAAGTTTGTTAGAGGTCACATGCAAGAGGGGGTGGGGAATCTTGGCGTGTGAAGGGGTCTGGGTCAATTCTGTTAGAAGGGAGGTCGTTTACAGGGGAGGTGGGGACTGAGTCTGAAATTTTGGGAGTTGATATAAAAGAAGGGGTTCCTTGATTCAGAAGGGGGGACAATTTTAGAGAGTAAAAAGCAGAGAGGTTGTTTTT
>MCJB01001798.1:0-24015 GCA_002018475.1 Nicotiana obtusifolia
GGAAAGAATCTTTGGGGCATGCTTTGTTTAGATCTTTATAGTCTATACACAGTCTAAGCTTATTTCCCTTCTTAGGAACTACGACTACATTAGCTAACCACTCTGGGTACTTAACTTCCCGAATGGATCCTACATTCAAAATTTTAGTTACCTCGTCTTTGATTGCTATTGGGCCTTCTGGGAATAAACAATCGGCTTTGATGTTGCCTCATCCACTGCGAACATTTCTCTCGCAGCGTGTTGCTCTCCATAAATGGTGACGACCCCATCAGCTGATAGGAATTTCAACATCTGATGCAATGTTGAAGGTACAACTCCGATGTCATGAATCCAAGGCCTCCCGAGCAAGGCATTGTACCTCATGTCGCCCTCGATCACACAAAATTTCGTTGCCCGGATAGTACCAGCGACGTTAACCATCAGTGTTATCTCCCCTTTGGTTGTTTCTGATGCCATGTTAAAACCATTGAGGACCCGAATTTTGGAGATGATCTGGCTTGATAATCCGAGCTGCTCGACGACCCATGACCGAATTATATTAGCCAAACTACCGGGGTCGACAAGTACGCGCTTCACCCGGGTTTTATGTACAAGTATTGATATTACCAAGGCATTGTTATGGGGATGCTTAATCCCTTCTGCATCTTTATCACTGAAGTATAAAGCTCCTTCCGTTGCGTAATCCCGAGTACGTTTTTCCCGGGTGATAGATATCTTGGTGCACTTCAACAGGTCGTTAGGATGCATCTACCCCTCCGATTATCATGTTGATCGTCTGCTGGATTTCTTCTTGACTTGTAGGCCTGTCCCTGTTTCCGTAATGGTTTTTAGCCCGGTCGCTTAGAAATTCTCGGAGATGACCTTTTTCAAGCAACCGTGCCAATTCCTCCCTTAGTTGCCAGCAATCTTCCATTCTGTGACCATAGGTACCATGGTATTTACATATTAAGTCTGGGTCCCTTTTGGCCGGATCCGATTGCAGCGGGCGAGGCCATTTGGTATCTTTAATGCGGCCAATGGCGGATACGAGGGTCTCTGAATCAACACTAAAGATATACTCGGACAGTCTGGGTGCTTCTCGGTGATTAGTGGCTCTTTCGAAGTTATTTCTGGGCAACGGTCCTCGGTTCCTTTGATTAGGATCATTCCTTCTCTCCTGTCTCGGTGACCTTTGTCTTCCCGGGATGGCCCTTCGATCGCCAGGATACGGTTGGTGTCTATCTCTGTTCGACCTCGGCTCTCGATAATTATCTCTCAGAACCCGATCATTAGTTCTGATAGGATAAACGGACCCCGAGGGGACCCCGAGCTGGTCATCTTCGACCCTGATCTTCGACTGATATCGATTATGTATGTCCGCCCAAGTGGTAGCGGGATATTCAATCAGACTTTGTTTGAGTTGTTGAGAAGCCGTTGAACTTCGGGCATTAAGCCCTTGGGTAAAAGCCTGTACGGCCCAATCATCGGTAACCGGAGGTAAATCCATTCGCTCCATTTGGAAGCGAGATACAAACTCCCTCAACATCTCATTATCTCTCTGTCTGACTTTGAACAAATCTAACTTCCTTGTTTCGACTTTAATAGCACCTGCATGAGCCTTGACGAAGGTATCTGCAAGCATGGCGAAGGAGTCGATGGAGTTCGGGGGCAGGTTGTGGTACTAAGTCATTGCTCCCTTTGACAAGGTCTCCCCGAATTTTTTCAGAAGAACGGACTCGATCTCATCGTCTTCGAGGTCGTTCCCCTTTATGGCGCATGTGTACGCCGTTACGTGTTCATTCGGATCGGACGTCCCATTGTATTTGGGGATTTCTGGCATGTGAAACTTTTTTGGTATCGGTTTCGGTGCAGCGCTCGGCGGGAAAGGCTTTTGCACGAATTTCTTTGAGTCTAAGCCTTTCAACACCGGGGGTGCTCTTGGAATTTGGTCCACCCTTGAGTTATACGTTTCCACTTTTTTGTCGTTGGCTTCGATTTTTTTTTCGCCCGACTCGACTCGCTTGGTCAGCTCCTCGAGCATCTTCATGATTCCAGAGTTTGTCTCCGACCCATTTTCATCCGGTCGTGCTGCGATTGGTTCATTTTGAGGAACTATCCCTCGAGAAGAAACGGCTTCGACCCTATCCGAAACCTGACTGCGACTTTGTAATTGAGCGATGGCTGCTTGCTGGGCTTCCAGCATGTCGAATATCATTTTGAGGCTATCCCGTCCCCTTCATTATTTTGAATTCTTGAATGGTGCTCTCCCCAAACGCTGTTCGACGGGCCAGAGATCTGATCTGCGTCGACCGCCATTTGAGAGTAGGCGTCGATCGGAACCTCGTTACCGAGCATCATGTTGTTTTCGCCCTAGTGGTCGAGCTCGTCGTTGATGGGAAGTGTGCGTGACATGACTATGTTGTAATCTGAAAAACAGAAAATTCTACAAAGAACAAGCGTAAAATAGTGTGTGACAGAAATTTGTGTCAAATGTTCACTATTATCCTTAGCCCCACGGTGGGCGCCAAACTGTTTACCCTAAGATACGAATAACAATTGAATTTATACGTGGTATTAAGGATACGTGCAATGATTTGACACAATGAAAAATGTAACAATGAGTAAAGACTGACTTAATAAACAAGAGGATAACCAAACCGTTGAGGTTGAATGAATTTTCCGTGATGGAGCAAATAGCAGTGAAAAATGAATAACTTAAGCAAGAGATAGGCAGAAAATAATAACTTGTATTGCTGGTCACGTATCTTTTTGTACAATGAAATCAAGTACCCCTTGATAGGGAAGAAAGGAATTCTACATATAGTAAAAGACTTAATTACAGGATGAATTAACTTAATTATATGATGAGTTATCCCTAAAAATACTGGTCTAACGTCTCTGATGATTGGGGTCGTGATTCCCGCCGAGATATCTGTATACCACGAGATTTCTGGCCTTTCCGTTATACGAAACTGATACTTTTATCATAAAATGCCTTTACCCAGACCGGTCTCGACCGTCTTATTCTGACCGCTCTGGCTCCGATCCAATAATGTCCGATCTCAAACTTTCCTTCCTGAAGTGCTGGCTCCGTTTCAAAGCAGTCCGACCCCGGACTGTACTCGAGACCGATCTTCCTTGTGTGCTCGATTGTATCCGACCCTATACACTCACCAAAGAATCGACCAAACTCTATACGTGCAGGCTTATGACGTTGAACCGTGGAGGACGACGAACCAGTGAACGGCACAGTATCGCCGGCAGCGTGGGAATGAGAATCATCGAGAGGGGGAAAACGAGCGTTCAACACTGCAAGTTGAGCATCCAGATCCGTAAGCACGGACTGATGAGAATCCATGATGGAACGAATCTCAACTAGTTCCAGCGTAGAACCCATCGAAACTTTGAGTTTGTTATCGGACATAAAAGGAATGAAAGCACCAATGTAGCAAGAGCTGCTAAACTAGCAAGTAATAGCTGCAACTTTGATTATATTGAATATACCAACTGAAAATTACAACTAAAAATGAAAATAAGAAGAAGCTGGAGATGAGAAGCAAAAGAAGGGGATAAGATCAGATATAGAGAGGAGTGGGATGAGAAGGGAATATTTTCACAACTACTTTTGCCTAAATCACTACAATGCCTACGTCTGCTATATATAACTAACTCCTGGCCTACACACTTTCATTTAGCACTCACTACATAATCCATTAGCTTTGCAGGTGGTTGTTTCTTGCATTTGCCTCTACCCAGATTGCCCTTCATCACTTCATTACCCAATTCATTCTCAATTGCCACATCAACTTACAATATATCCGCCTTGTCAGCTTCGTCTAAGATTGTGTTCACAACAAATTGCCACTAATTCATCTATCATATCGTGGCTTACTTAGTATATCGGCGCCACCTAGAGTTATGCTTTTAGACATATATCACATTGAGAACCTCCTTCCTATATATAATTTGTTGGAATAGAATAACACAGATATGATCATTTGAAAATGTTGTAGGTAAGAACTTGACATACAAAAGCGACACAAGAGCAAAAATCTAACTACCAAGAATTAACAAGGATAAAAGGGCAGCTCTAACAAGAATTATAAAAGGATATATCAAACCAGCCCTACAAGAGCAACAGTGGAGGACATCAAAAGTTGGTCCACTTATTCTTCTATAACATAGACTATTGGCTTATGAAGACTCAATTTTGCTACCAATCTGAACCGCTAATAGCAACCAATCTTGAAGCATCAAATTGCTAGTACAGAAATTGTCTAAAGTAGATTGTTAGCTGGAGGCCCTCCGGACCGATTATCGGCCGTGTAGCCAGTTGGTCCTGTTCCAGCAGTATTGACTTGGCCAGGATGGTTGGCATGATCAAGACCATAAGAGTCTCCAGTACTGGAATTGTCAATGTTGGTCAAGTTGGCTGCTCCATAAGGGTCTGAGGCTCCTGGTTCATGCTTTGGCTCATGTTGTGCAATCTTCTCTACAGCTTTGTTCACATGCAGATCCATCGCTGCTTCTGCCTCTCTTGCCAATCTTACCTCATGTGCTACTTCCACTCTTGTCTTTGCCACTTCCTTCTCAGCCTATAACATTTGAAAACAGATTTAAATTATATATAGTGACAATATAAGAATTTTTATGCTATTATTATGATTTAAGTAGTACTGTACTTGTTATAACAGGTAACATATCTAACATTATTTCAGGTTACCAATCAATATCAATTGTAAATAGGGGCGTGTATGGGTCTTGGGATATGGGTTCACATGGAGCCATGTTTCTTTCCCTAAACTATGTATAACAGTGTTATATTTCTTCAAAATTACTTAAATATATGTGTGTGCACCCATGTTCAAGAACTCCTGTGGTGCAATATTTACTGGGTGCGCCTCTACAAGTAAAATTAACGGTTCAAATCCTCTCCGGACGGTCTTGTATGCGAAATGGAGTATAGGTATATATGTGAAAATCAGTAAAATTTCAAAAAGTATAATTTTGAACCTATAATTTCAAAAATGTAGTGGGTTCAGAATAAGAGACTAAAGTTAAATCCGACAAATGTGAATTCTAGATCCACCTCTTTACAACAGTGCATCACTCATTCTCTTGAAATCCTGGATCGCCTCTGAATTTGTAAACGAATATCTGTAACTACTCTTTAAAAGATTTGATCCCTATAAATTTTCAATCTTTTACAGAGATTGAAGCATTCCGTATATATTTATGTAATTCTTACTTTTTCCTCCTCCTTGGCTTCGGATTTGGCCTTGCGCATGGCGCTCATATCATTGAACTTTTCTTTGATAGCCTGCATTTTCTTGCTTCTAAACACTTCACAAAGAACTCAGATAGATAATATTTTAAGAGATTTTTATTTTAGACTAAAAACCTTTATTTCTGAGCTACTATTTATAGGTTTAATTGTAACTATAATTAGCTAGTCTATGGTTATAAACTATTCTTCCTATTCCGTTAAAAGAGATGTTGTTTCTCTCAATACAATGGTGAGAAAGCACAACACGTGTCAATGACCAAGACTCTTCATATATCTATGTTTGTGGGACTTCGCTTCTACTTGAACGGGTCTTGTCTTAAACTAGTGGTAGTGCACCTTTTATCCTCTTAACTTTTATGTCCCGTTATCTCCTCTTTTTGGTTGAGATCATGAGAGTTTGACATAATTAGCAATAAGCTTAAATTTTATACACTCCATTGATTATGTAATAGTCGTATACATTTATTTAGATAATTAAAAGTCAAATGAGATTAATCACTGTTTAACCTGAACATGCATGGATTGATGATCATCTTTTTTTCCGGCGAGATCAAGAGACTTCATTAAATAGTAATAAAGAAAATTTAGCTTAACTTATGACAAATATTATATTTCCTATTTATATACACAAAAGCCACATCCTTAATTTAGGTAATACGTAAGATGTCAAATATCTTCACAATATGTGCGTATGAAGGGACTATTCTTCTATTAACCATTGATTGAACCAATTATATAGCTTCTCCCAAGTCCCAATCACGCTTCACAAATCAAAACAATTTGAATCGATTTTGGAATTGCCAATACTTCAGTTATATAACAGCTTTTCCAATAAGATGAATCGGACCACCGTGGGCATGAAACACAGCATTAGAGTCAAATCACTCAAATAATTACACTAAGCTTATGATTAATTTTTTCACCGTCCTTAATGCATTTAGGTTCAGTATTACAAATTTCTCTCCTACATGTTGACAACAATAATAAGTGATATTTCATTACGTAGCGTTCAAAAGAATAAGCCAATCATTAAATTCATATGGATACTTTGTGAAGTATAGATGGTTAATGGTTATATAAAGTTTGTTCGTGTTACTAGTACGTTATATGCTGTTAGTGTTGAATGATTATAAATAGCTAGAAACTTGTAAGAGTAAATGTGATGGAGACATTAGCATACTATATTTGATGCTCTTCTTGGCAACTAATATGTGAAAAAATCATGCCAATTTTAGTTATTAATATGCGGTCCGATTTTGCTCGAAAGTTGCTTGCTAGTTTTCACCATATTGAGGTTCAAATACATCCTTATTTGAAGCTTAACATCTCTTTGTAGAAATTGCACTGACCTTCTTGATTTCTACTTTATAGTATTTTGATGATAGGAGGAAAAAACACAAATAAGAAGCACTCTCCAACTTAATTTGTTCCAACATATTAAGAGAAAACAGAAAGAAGAATCGTGTATATTATACTAAACAAGGGTAAAATTCATAAATTCATTAAACCCAAAAAATAAACCTGAAGGGCGAAAAACACTAACAATAATTCTTGTTACTCTTTACAAACAATGTAACAAAAGAAACAAAAAAGTTGACATAATCTGAAAAATTAGAAGATTGTCGAAGTATTTAAAATATTAACGAACATCAACTTATTTGATTGAGGCATAATAATCATTATTGTCAAAATATAATATAATCTCCTCTTTCTTACCCCTCTACACTTTAATGGTGTCAGACATGTTGGAGTCACAACTTGTGCTTTTGACTTTCTTCATGATCCAAAGGGACAAGAACATAAAACACCAAACCTAAGGCAAAACCACCTATGAGACTTGTAAGGAATCGAATGAGGAGGCCATGCCAACTATTATCTCCCAAATTTTCTTATTTCCACCTCCGTAGATAATAGTAGTAGTAATATTTTCAGGATCCTCCGAACCAATTATTTGTATAGACATATTGAAAAGTTGCTATGTACGAAAAGCTGCTATAAAAATTAATTACGTCGAAAAGTTAGTGGGACAAGTTTTTGACGATTGTCTTGTCCAAAATTTAAATATCAACAAATTTACAGTACTAGTTTCAACGAAAACTGTAACTAGTTTATGAAGAAGTATTGAACTTTTCGACGTTTTTTGGTTTTTGGTGTTATTAGAACTAATAGAGTACACGTTTAAACACAAAATATAGGCAAATTACTACCAAAAAACTGGAATAACCCATTAAGAAAAAGACTTAAGAGAAGAGTTCTTCAGATTTATTTTTTTCTCTTCAAATTTGTTTTATGACTGTTTTTGGACGTTCAACCAATTACCCTGCTTTAATAGCTTCACATCTTTTGAATACATTGAACTAAACTTCTTGATATTTAATTAAGGTAGCAGTTCAATAGGAGGAAATAACATAATTAATTGGCACTCTCTTCCAACCTTGTTCCATCATATTACGCGAAAAAAACAGAAGAAGACTCGTATAAATTATACTACACATGCAACGTACGTTAAAAACCATAACATCGTTAAACCCAAAAAAAAATCTTGAAAGGAAAGAAAAACATGACGAACAATATAATTTCTCTTACGCTCCCCAAACATTGTAATAAAAGAAACAAATTTTTCGACATAATATCAAACACTAAAAGACTGTCGAAGTATAGAGAGAGAGGGAGATATTCTTTTTTTCTTCCCTCTACACTTTAGACGTAGCATCATCACTTTCCTTTGTTTGTTCACTATCCTTTGCCTCATCACTATCCTTTGGCTCAGTATTTTTGGAGGATTTTTTACTTTTGATCATGTCCATTATACACAAGAGCAGGCCTAGCACAACGAAGGCTAAAACACCCCAAAGGGCTTTATTTGGGACATGCCAACCATCAGAATTCATTTTTCCCTGATTCCCACCTCCATAAACAGTATTATTTGCAGGAATAATATTCTCCAAACCAGTTGTTTGAAAAGACATTTTGAATAAGAAGAAAAATTTATATTCTGAAATGGTACATAGAAGAGACCCCTATATATAGTTTCATAGGTATCGTGTAATAATTCTTGGAAAGAAACAAAAGAGGAAAAAGAGGAAAGAAGAAGTAGGAAAAACTAATTAATTTTCCTTATATTAATACAAAAATCCACCTCTTTGTGGTTCGTGACAAAAATAAAAATAGAGAGAGAAAGTGTAAACTTTCCTTATTCATATACTTGCCTTAAGATTTATGGAAATAGGGCAAAGAGACTTCAAATCAAGAAACAATCCCGTACCAGTACTTACTGGGAAAAGAGGGGAAAAAAAAGGGAAGGAACCATACATAAAGTAAGAAAGAAGAAATAATAATTTACAAATGTTAATTTTATTGGAAGCTGGTCAAATATTAGGATGACCTTCTTTTTGAGATCATTCTTTAAGTGCTCCTCCCTTTACTTCTACCCTTAAAAATACATAACAATTGAACTGATACGTATATTAATTCAATACAAGCGATCAATATCGTTAAACAAGCAAATTGAAAATAGAATAAATAACCAAGCCAGTTGTCACTACTAGAATTCCTGCAAAAAGCGACCAAACTTTAGCGACCAACATTGGTCTGTCAAGAAAAGCGACAAAGTTGGTCGTTAAACTGGTGAAAATAATAAAATAATAATTTTAAATACATTAGCGACCAAGGTTGGTCGCTACTTGGTTGATAATTTCGTCAAACTGTTAACCGGACTGGTCAGACTTGCTTGGTCAAAGAAATACTCAGATTAGCGACCAACTTTGGTCGCTTAAGGGGACCCACTTATAAATTTTTAGTAATTATAATATTATTTAAATTAAATTATAAAATATAATAATTTGATTATATTTTAAAGAGTAAATAGATAGAGATTAATAGCGAGTTGGTCGCTAAATAAAGAGTAAACAGATAGAGACCAACTTTGGTTGCTAATTTGGGACCCAATTATAAAATTTTAATAATTATAATTTTATTTAAAAAATTATAAAATATAAATAAATATAATTCAAATTTAGCGTCCAAACTTGGTCGCTTAGTAAAATGGAGACCAACTTTGGTCGCTTATCGGGACCCAGTTCTAACGTTTAACAATAATATTAATATTTTAAATATTATATGAAATATTAATAAATCTGATTTAAATTTAGCGACCAACTTTGGTCGCTAATTTTAAATTATGTATAATTAGCGACCAAAGTTGGTCGCATTTCAGGTCAACATTGGTCAAAACTAAAATTACTTTTGTATTTACTATCTAAATAATATAAATGTAAGCCGTTAACACTTTTGTAATACAAGGGATGAATAGACTACAATATGCTCTAACATGCTATATATGCAGTTAAGTAGTATTACAAAGCATGCGTGCGTATCCATATATATATATATATATATATATAAGAACATGAAGCGCTTGGAACACAGGGACGGGTTCTTTTTGGTATTGATACACTTGTAAATTGACTCATCGACTTATAACCTACTCATATGCATGTATATATATTAAAAATAAATTAAAACGTCTCCACTTATATCAATTAATATATATATATATATATATATATCTTATATAATATATACTATATTATACTATATATATCGAATATACCTTGATATATAATACACTATACTAGTATATATATTATAGTGTATTATATAATACGCTATACTATACACTTAGTATATATAATACACTTAGTATATATATACGATACTATACTATGCACTAAGTATATACTATATACTATATTATACTATATATATATCGAATATAGCTTTTATACACACACACACTATACTATGCATTTAAGTATATATAATAGACTTAGTATATATAATACACGTAGTGACACTATACTATCTCTCTCTCTCTCTCTCTCTCTCTCTCTATATATATATATATATATATATATATATATATATATATATATGATCGAGTCGTTTTATTTTTAATATTCAATGATGCATCTGAGTAGGTTATAAGTCGATGAATCAATTTATAAGTGTATAAAACCCCTAAAATAACTTGAGGTAGGGTTCTTTTAGGGATTGATAGACTTGTCAAGATCCTAATTAATACATATAATTTTTCATCAAATATACATGAATGTAATTCATTAACTCTGTTATAATACAAATAATGAATATAATATCATATACTATAACATACTATATATGTAGGTAAAGCAGCACGAAGTGTGTGTGTTATAGATATATACACACTAACATATACTATAACAAGTTATATATACGTTATAGTATTACAGTGAAGTGCCTGTGTCTTTGTGTCTATATATATATATATAAGAACATGAAGCGCTAGTAACACTTGATCGGGTTATTTTAGGGATTTATACATTTGTAAATTGATTCATCGACTTACAACCTACTCAGATGCATCATTGAATATTAAAAACAAAACGTCTCGACTTATATCAATTAATATGTTATAATTGATTCATCGAGTAATAACCTAGTGATGAATGAATGTAATTCATTAACTCTGTTATAGTACAAATAATGAATATTATTATATCAATTAAAAGAATAATATTATATTGGTTTATCAATTTATTAATTATTCGTACATAGTAATGTATAAGATTGATCATCAATTACAATATAGTTTATGCGTGTGTATGAAATTACTCAGATACTTAAATATAACTTAAATTACTTTACTTAGATGCTATTACAATCTATTAAAAGTAATTATATAGTTAATAATTATTTATATGTGACGACCCAAAGGGTCATCACTTGTTTTTAGACTGAATTCAGTATTCCGAGGCTTAAAAACCTCCTTTTTACCTCACCTCGATTTACATGTGCAGTCTATATAATTTTTCAGAACGTTTTTATGTGGAAAGATTAAAATGTGAAATAGAGCTTTATAACTCAAGTGAGTTGACTTCCGTCAACATTTTTAGTAGACGGACATGTATAAGTGTTTTGATAGTTCAAGTAGGTCAGTATCATGATTTAGGACTTTGGTGTATGCCCGGAATCAAATTTTGAAGTCCCGAGCTCAAGTTATAGCCTTTTAATGAAAAAAAAATAAAGATTTCTTCATATCCTAATTAACCCCATGATCCCCTCTTCCCAAACCCATCAGAATCTTTTTTATTCCCTATCCTCCCCCACTTTTCACGTCACTCACCTCACATTGCGCACACACACGATCATCCCAGTCCCTTACGTCTTGTTGCCCACTGCTCCATTCATCACTCCTTAAGTACACACATTCTATATATAGTGGGCATACACTTTAGATTAAGGGGGATTCCATTTTTTTTTCCCAAGAAAGGAGAAGGGACGACGAGCGGCGGCAATAGCACTGGTAAAATAAAAACGATTCACAAACAGGTATCATATCTATGCTACTGTACTTCACTTGCTATTTGTTAGTATTAATTATGTTATGGTTATAATCATAGTGATGATTGGGAAGCAAAAAGTGAGAGCATTCATGAGTAAGCCAACGAGTGCTTGAATAATAATGGAGTTGAACAATAAAATATGGGATTTAGATTATTACATTGGTACGTAGTACTACTTTTCTTGCATGCTACAGTTTCCTTTTAATTAGCTAGAAAATAGTTAGCCGAGTGGAAGTAATAATTAGATAACGATTGGTGAATGGTGGAATTTAGACATAAAATTTTTATTTTGAAAGGAGCTGCTAAAAAATCATCTTCAGCAAGTTCGTCTTCTGCTATTTTAATAAGAAACATATGATTTAACTAATGATAGTGTAATCATTGAAAAGTAATTTGTAATAGCATAAGAATAAAGTAGGGTCGTCACATTGCTTTTAGATTGAATTCAGTAAGTATAAAGTCAATTGCTAAATAGATTAGTTGAATAAGGATTTGTTAAGAATTAAAGGGTCCAGTATCGGAATGGGTTATCACATTTTGTGAGTTTTGTATGATTCCGAGAAGTGGGCTCCACAGGAAATTTTTGAGTTAAATTTCGGATTTTAATCCGGAAAATTTGTAAATTCATATGGAATTAATTTCTACTATTTGTAGTGAGTGTAAAAATTATTTGTGACTAGATTTGAAGCCTTCGGACACAGAGTTTCAAGGCGAAGGTTTGTTGGAATCTTAAATTTGGTTGCAAAGCGAGGTAAGTATCCGGTCTAACCTTAGCTTGAGGGATTAGGGGTTGTGTCCTATTTGTTAATTGCTTCTTGTTGAATACGACGTATAGGCATGGTGACGAGTATCTATACGTTGGTGTCGAGCATGACCATGAGTCTTAAATGGATAGTTGTTGTGTTCTTAAATGATACTACAAAAGCCTTAATTGATGATTCTCGATGTTGAGTAAAAATTCAGTTTATTTATCGTGGACTTTATTTATAATTGAGTATTGGCATTAGTTGAGCTGAGTAGAAGTTGAGTTAAGATTGGTTATTAGCTGATTCTCCCTTGCCGGGATGTTTGCTTTGATATTATTGTTTCCTTGCGGGGGAGTTATTATATTGCTTTTGTTCCCTTGCCGGGATTTCTTGTGATTTTTGTGATGATGTAAATAGAAGAACTTAATTGATGGCCAAAACAATCAAGCAATTAGGCATAGAATTGAAGAAACAATCATATGAACATGAATTATAGAAACGAAATCGTCAAGTTCGAAACACAATATTCATGGCTAATCACAACCCCAGAACAAGGGGTGATTAGCCACTCATGTTCAACAAAATCAAAAGATGAAGTATTGAAAAACTAATAAAAATACTAGACAGAGTTGATCAACTGAAGATCGATTGCGTTGTTGATGTTCCTTAGCGTTCTTAGACTTCAAAATCACATTCTCCCCCTCCAAGATGGGTTTAGGGGTGTTTATATAGGAATTGGGAAGGTTTGGGGTCGAATTAGGGGTCTCCTAGACGGATTAGAACAACTTCCCGCAGTTGGCGCCCTGGCTGGCACCAGGCGCCCCCCAGGGCGCTGCAACCAGTGACTTTTTCAGCTGTTCTGCGTCCAGCGCCACAGGTGGCGCCAGGCGCTGCCTATGGCGCCCAGTCCCTCTTGGTCCGTTTTCTTCTCGTTTTGGCTTGTTTCTTCCCCGTTTTGCCCCCAGTTGCTCCCGACTCATTCCTACACATAAAAACACATTACATTAACATGAATTGACGCAATTAACATCCCAATTTCATAAAACAAGAGCTAAATATGAGATATTTTACATAGAATTTTATATCTTTTCTACCAAACATCAACGATTATCCCAGTCCCTTATGTCTTGTTGCCCACTGCTCCATTCATCACTCTTTAAGTACACACATTCTATATATAGTGGGCATACACTTTAGATTAAGGGGGATTTCATTTTTTTTTCCCGAGAAAGGAGAGAGGACGATGGGCGGCGGCAATAGCACTGGAAATAAAAACGATTCACAAACAGGTATCATATGTATGCTACTATACGTCACTTGCTATTTGTTAGTATTAATTATGTTATGGTTATAATCATAGTGATGATTAGGAAGCAAAAAGTGAGAGCATTCATGAGTAAGCCAACGAGTGCTTGAATAGTAATGGAGTTAAACAATAAAATATGGGATTTAGATTATTACATTGGTACATAGTACTACTTTTCTTGCATGCTACAGTGTCCTTTTAATTAGCTAGAAAATAGTTAGCCGAGTGAAAGTAATAATTAGATAACGATTGGTGAATGGTGGAATTTAGACATAAAATTTTTATTTTAAAGGAGCTGCTAGAAAATCATCTTCAGCAAGTTCGGCTTCTGCTATTTTAATAAGAAACATTTGATTTAACTAATGATAGTGTAATCATTGAAAAGTAATTTGTAATAGCATAAGAATAAAGTAGGGTCGTCACATTGCTTTTAGATTGAATTCAGTAAGTATAAAGTCAATTGCTAAATAGATTAGTTGAATAAGGATTTGTTAAGAATTAAAGGGTCCGGTATCGGAATGGGTTATCACATTTTGTGAGTTTTATATGATTCCGAGAAGTGGGCCCTACAAGTAATTTTTGAGTTAAATTTCGGATTTTAATTCGGAAAATTTATAAATTCATATGGAATTATATTCTACTATTTGTATTGAGTGTAGTAAATTCTTTGTGACTAGATTTGAAGCCTTCGGACACAGAGTTTCAAGGCGAAGGTTTGTTGGAATCTTGAATTTGGTTGCAAAGCGAGGTAAGTATCTGGTCTAACCTTAGCTTGGGGGATTAGGGGTTGTGTCCTATTTGTTAATTGCTTCTTGTTGAATACGACGTATAGGCATGGTGACGAGTATCTATACGTTGTTGTTGAGCATGACTGTGAGTCTTAAATGGATAGTTGTTGTGTTCTTAAATGATACTATGAAAGCCTTAATTGATGTTTCTCGATGTTGAGTAAAAATTCAGTTTTATCGTGGACTTTATTTATAATTGACTATTGGCATTAGTTGAGCTGAGTAGAAGTTGAGTTAAGATTGGTTATTAGCTGATTCTCCCTTGCCGGGATGTTTGCTTTGATATTATTGTTCCCTTGCGGGAGAGTTATTATATTGCTTTTGTTCCCTTGCCGGGATTTCTTGTGATTTTTGTGATGATGTAAATGGGAGCGGGTGGTACGCCTATCATAAAATGTGATGTAAATGGGAGCGGGTGGTACGCCTACCACAAAAGATTGATGAAATGGGAGCGGGTGGTACGCCTGCCACAAAATATGAGGAAATGGGAGCGGGTGGTACGCCTACAACAAGAGATAATGAAATGGGAGCGGGTGATACGCCTACCACAATATATGAGAAATGGGATCGGGTTGCACGCCTGCAACAAGATGGAACTGAAAGTGAAAGTTGCTTGTATTTCACTTTATTTGTGTTAGAAGTTAAATTGTAGTTTCCTTATTATTCTTTGATGATCTATTTTTATCTGCTACCCTGAAGCATATTTCCCTTCCCCAGCTTTAATTGTTTAATTACTTCTATGGTTACCCAGTATGAGACCAGGTTCATCGATTTGGCTTAGCATGCTCTCATCATACTTCTTACAGAGAGGGAGAGGGTGAGGAGGTTTATTGACGGTCTTATTCAGACGATTCGTCTTCAGATGGCTAGGGAGACTGGGAGTGAGATTACTTTTCAGGAGGCGGCTAATGTGGCCCGCAGATTTTAGATGGTTCAGTCGCATGGAGGTGGTCATGGGTCGGATAAGAGACCCCGTCATTCAGGCAGATTCAGTGGTACTTCGTCCGGAGGCAGAGATTCATATGGTAGAGGCTATCCTCCTAGGCCCTTCCAGTCAGCTCTTCAGGTTTCTCATGGTGCTTCAGGTAGCCGTGGTCCTCAAATGCAGTATCCTGATTAGCAGTCCTTTAGTGCACCACCGGCACCCATCAGTGCACCACCACTTTAGTGTTTCCAGGGTCGACAGCCGAGGGCTTGTTTTACTTGTGGTGACACGAGGCACATTGCTAGGTATTTCCCTCGAGCTTCGAGCAGTTCTCCGCATTAGGGTTCTCGTGCTATGGTACAAGCCCCATATGTTCCGCAGCCCGCCCAGCTAGCTAGAGGTGGGGGTAGAGGTGCTAGAGGTGGAGGTAGAGGTACTAGAGGTGGAGCTCAGACCAGCAGAGGTGGGGGCCAGCCAATAGCAGGCCATCCTAGAGATGGGGTTCAGGGTGGTGGGGCCCAGCCCTGATGTTATGCTCTCCCAGCCCGGCCCGAGGCTGAGGCTTCAGATGCAGTGATTATAGGTATGGTTCTGGTTTGTGATAGAGACGCTTCAGTATTATTTGATCCAGGGTCTACCTACTCATATGTCTCATCTTATTTTGCACCGTATCTGGTCATGCCTAGTAATTCATTGAGTGTTCTTGTTTATGTGTCTACCCCGATGAGTGATTCTATTGTGGTAGATCGAGTCCATCATTCCTGTGTTGTAGTGATTGGGGGTCTCGTGTAGATTTGTTGCTTTTAGACATGGTTGATTTCGATGTTATATTGGGGATGGACTGGTTATCGCCTTACTACGCTATCTTGGATTGCCATGCCAAGACTGTGAACCTTAGTTTTACCGGGTATGCCTCGTTTAGAGTGGAGAGGGACTCCTAGTCATTCTACCCGTAGCGTTATCTCTTATGTGAAGGCTCGGCGTATGGTCGAGAAGGGGTGTTTGGCCTATCTGGCTTATGTTTGTGATTCCAGTGCTGAGGTTCTCTCTATTGATTCTGTGCCCGTGGTTCGTGAGTTTTCCGAGGTTTTCCCTTCCAACCTGCCGGGGATGCCACCCGACAGGGATATTGACTTCTGCATTGATTTGGCTCCGGGCACTCAGCCCATTTCTATCCCGCCGTATCGCATGGCCCCGCCGAAGTTAAAAGTGTTAAAGGAGCAGTTGCAAGACTTGCTTGAGAAGGGTTTCATTAGACACAGTGTTTCGCCTTGAGGTGCGCCGGTGTTGTTTGTTAAAAGAAGGATGAGTCAATGAGAATGTGTATTGAGTACCGACAATTGAACAAGGTTACAATCAAGAATAAGTATCCATTGTCGAGGATTGATGATTTGTTCGATCAGCTTCAGGGTGCCAAGGTATTTTCAAAGATTGACTTGAGATCTGGCTACCATCAGTTGAGGATTAGGGCGTCCGATGTCCCTAAGACAGCTTTCTGCACTCGGTATGGGCATTATGAGTTCTTGGTCATGTCATTCGAGTTGACAAATGCCCCAACAGCTTTTATGGATTTGATGAACCGAGTGTTCAGACCTTATTTGGACTTGTTCGTGATAGTCTTCATTGATGACATTCTGATATATTCCCGCAGCCAGGAGGAGCACGAGCAGCATCTCAGAGTGGTTCTTCAGACTCTAAAGGATAGTCAGTTATATGCTAAGTTCTCTAAGTGTGAGTTCTAGTTGAGTTTGGTTGCATTTCTGGGTCATGTTATATCAGTAGAGGGTATTCAGGTTGATCCGAAGAAGATTGAGGCAGTCAAGAACTGGCCTAGACCAGCATCAGCTACAGAGATTCGGAGTTTCTTGGTATTGGCAGGCTACTATCGTCGGTTCGTGAAAAGGTTTTCATCTATTGCATCCCTGATGACCAGGTTCACCCAACAGGGTGTCCAGTTCAGGTGGTCGGATGAGTGTGAGGCGAGCTTTCAGAAGCTCAAGACAGCTCTGACCACGGCACCGATGTTAGTTTTGCCCACAGATTCAGGGCCTTACACAGTTTATTGTGATGCTTCCCATATTAGGCTTGGTGCAGTGTTGATGTAGGAAGGCAAGGTCATTGCCTATGCTTCGAGGCAGTTGAAAATTCATGAGAAGAACTATCCAGTGCATGATTTAGAATTGGCAGCCATACTTCACACATTGAAGATTAGGAGGCACAATCTGTATGGCGTGGCGTGTGAGGTGTTCACGGATCATAAGAGTCTTCAGTATTTGTTCAAGCAAAAGGAGTTGAATTTGAGGAAGAGAAGGTGGTTGGAGTTGTTGAAGGATTATGATGTCACTATCTTATATCACTCGGGAAAGGCCAATGTGGTGGCCGATGCCTTGAGTAGAAAGTCGGCCAGTATGGACAGTTTTGCTTATATTCCGGTCGGCGAGGGCCGCTTGCTTTGGATGTTCAGGATTTGGCCAATCGGTTTGTGAGGTTGGATATTTCTGAGCCTAGTCGGGTATTAGCTGGCACGGTCGCTCATTCTTCGTTGTTGGAGCGTATCCATGATCGACAGTTTGATGATCCCTATTTGCGCGTCCTTAGAGACACGGTGCAGCGTGGAGGTGCCAAGCAGGTTACCTTAGGTGATGATGGAGTTTTGAGATTGTAAGGTCGAGTTTGTGTGCCTAATGTGGAGGGGCTTCGGGAGTTGATTTTAGAGGAGGCCCATAGCTCCAGGTATTCTATTCATCCGGGCGCCGCAAGGATGTATCAGGATTTCGCCAGCACTATTGGTGGCGAAAACTGAAGAAGGATATAGTTGCATATGTGGCTTGGTGTTTGAATTGCCAGTAAGTATGAGCATCAGAGGCCTGGTGGACTGTTTCAGAGGATTGAGCTCCCCGAGTGGAAATGGGAGCGGATCACTATGGATTTCGTTGTTGGACTTCCGTAGACTCAGAATAAGTTCGACGCAGTTTGGGTCATTGTTGACAGGCTGACCAAATCAGTGCATTTTGTTCCTGTGGCAGTCTCCTATTCATCCGAGAGATTAGCTGAGATCTATATCCGGGAGATTGTTCGCCTTCATGGTGTGCCGGTA
This sequence comes from Nicotiana obtusifolia, assembly GCA_002018475.1. NCBI lineage: Eukaryota > Viridiplantae > Streptophyta > Magnoliopsida > Solanales > Solanaceae > Nicotiana > Nicotiana obtusifolia. Next base: position 18,512 of record MCJB01001798.1, read on the forward strand.
TCTATCATTTCGGACCGGGGTACGCAGTTTACCTCGCGTTTCTGGAGGGCAGTTCAGCGAGAGTTGGGCACCAAGGTTGAGTTGAGTACAATATTTCATCCTCAGACGGACGGACAGTCTGAGCGGATTATTAAGATATTGGAGGATATGCTCCGAGCTTGTGTTATTGACTTTGGAGGTTCGTGAGATCAGTTTTTGCCTTTAGCAGAGTTTGCCTACAACAACAGCTACCAGTCGAGTATCCAGATGGCTCCTTATGAGGCTTTATATGGTAGGCGGTGTCGATCTCCGGTTGGATGGTTTGAGCCGGGAGAGACTCGATTGTTGGGTACAGATCTGGTTCAGGAGGCCTTGGACAAGGTCAGGATCATTCAGGATAGGCTTCGTACAGCTCAGTCCAGGCAAAAGAGCTATGCAGATCGCAAGGTACGAGATGTGGCTTTTATGGTTGGTGAGCGGGTATTGTTCCGAGTGTCGCCTATGAAGGGCGTGATGAGATTTGGGAAGAAGGGAAAGCTTAGCCCTAGGTTCATTGGTCCGTTTGATATTCTTGATCGAGTGGGAGAGGTGGCTTATAGACTTGCATTGCCACCAAGCTTATCAGCCGTGCATCCAGTTTTTCATGTGTCCATGCTCCGGAAATATTACGGCGATCCATCTCACGTGTTAGATTTCAGCACCGTCCAGTTGGACAAGGACTTGTCTTATAAGGAGGAGCCGGTAGCTATTCTAGACTGGCAGGTTCGTCAGTTGAGGTAGAAGAGTTTTCCTTCTGTTCATGTTCAGTGGAGAGGTCAGCCTCCTGAGGCATCGACCTGGGAGTCCGAGTCCGATATGCGGAGCCGTTATCCACATCTTTTCCCCAACTCAGGTACTTCCTTCTTCTGTCCGTTAACGGTTGTTTTAGAGGTGGAGAATGTGACGATCCAAAGGGTCATCACTTATTTTTAGACTGAATTCAGTGTTCCGAGGGTTAAAAACCTCCTTTTTACCTCACCTCGATTTGCATGTGCAGTCTATATAATTTTTCAGAACGTTTTTATGTGGAAAGATTAAAATTTGAAATAGAGCTTTATAACTCAAGTGAGTTGACTTCCATCAACATTTTTAGTAGATGGACATGTATAAGTATTTTGATAGTTCAAGTAGGTCCGTATCGTGATTTAGGACTTTGGTGTATGCCCGGAATCAAATTTTGAGGTCTCGAGCTCAAGTTATAGCCTTTTAATAAAATAAAAAAACAAACAAAGATTTCTTCATATCCTAACTAACCCCATGATCCTCTCTTCCCAAACCCATCAGAATCTTTTTTTTTCCCTATCCTCCCCCACTTTTCACGTCACTCACCTCACATTGCGCACACACACGATTGTTGCTCCCTAACGGACACGCAAGTATACGCGGTCGACAAGTAATATAGGATTATGAGTCTAGGTTGTCGTACCTACAGGGACTTAAATTTACTACTTTCTAACGAACTAACATTGTTATTTAAACAAGCAAGAATCGAGTTTAATAGTTGGGTTATTCTAACTTATAATTCTAATTTATATCTAAGAATTGCAAAGAACAAAGTACGTATTTTTTAATCAATAAAACAAATATTCCAGGTTTGTGACTATTTTTCCAATCCTATTGCGTTCTAATTGACTTCTCGTTCATATAATTCATGTATGATTGCTAATTGATCGATAAATATACTCATAGCCTTCTTCCGAAGTACTATTTACCTATTCCTAACAAGATTAACACCTATATTCCTATGGAATTAATCTAGCAAGAATGCAATAAAAATACGATATTCAATTAAACATGGTGATTAAGTATATTCCTATCCTAACCACGAATCCGCCCCCTAAAAAGGTTAAGAACATGCTTTCTTCAATTCTTTTCTATTCTAAGCGTAGTTTTCTTAAACATAGCATAGATAATTGATAGAACTTAATTGATGGCCAAAACAATCAAGCAAGTAGGCATAGAATTGAAGAAACAATCATATGAACATGAATTATAGAAACAAAATCGTCAAATTCGAAACACAATATTCATGGCTAATCACAACCCCAGAACAAGGGGTGATTAGCCACTCATGTTCAACAAAATCAAAAGATGAAGTATTGAAAAACTAAAAAACATACTAGACAGAGTTGATGAACTGAAGATCGATTGCGTTGTTGATGTTCCTTAGCGTTCTTAGACTTCAAAATCACATTCTCCCCCTCCAAGATGGGTTTAGGGGTGTTTATATAGGAATTGGGAAGGTTTGGGGTCGAATTAGGGGTCTCCTAGACGGATTAGGACAACTTCCCGCAGTTGGCGCCCTGGCTGGCGCCAGGCGCCCCCCAGGGCGCTGCAACTAGTGACTTTTTCAGCTGTTCTGCCTCCAGCGCCACAAGTGGCGCCAGGCGCTGCCTATGGCGCCCAGTCCCTCTTGGTCCGTTTTCTTCTCGTTTTGGCTCGTTCTTTCCCGTTTTGCCCCCAATTGCTCCCGACTCATTCCTACACATAAAAACACATTACATTAACATGAATTGACGCAATTAACATCCCAATTTCATAAAACAAGAGCTAAATATGAGATGTTTTACATAGAATTTTATATCTTTTCTACCAAACATCAACACCCCACACTTAGACTCTTGCTCGCCCTCGAGCAATGGGATTATGTACAACCTTCCCAACTACTAAACTCTTAATATTATCACGAAACATTCAACTTTTTAAACAAACCATACTCTTGAACACAATCAATACTAGCAAATAAGTATGAACGCATAACTAATCCATATAATTCCCGTAAAGTCCACTTAGGCATAATAATTCATTAACATTCAACAACCCAATTGTCACCACCCAACCTCAAAAGCCGATTTGCCACATTAAGCAATTTCAATGCATATACTTATCTAACAAGACGATTTATACATTACCAGTCGCTCATGAGATCATGTGCCCTCACCAATATCTAAAGAGTGAATATATATGGATGAAATCACACAAAATTTGCACAACATACTCTCACTCTCACAAAGAACTCATATGCTTCCCATAAAATACCATAAGCTTGCCCGTAGTGTAGATTTCCACTAATTGAGTCAGTCAAATCTAAGATCAACTAGGACTTTGTAAGGTTGTAATGTAGGCTAGGGGACGGGTAGGATATATTTGGTACTAGTGGCTAGTCCTCCTAAGCACTTAATACACTACACTCAACATTTAAACACTTCTTTTTTCTTTCAATTGTTAAACTTGTCTCACATACATAGCCTTTCTTTTCAATTCACTTAGCATACAACAATAGGAGGTGATTTTTTTTTTCATATCTTTTTCACTAACAATTTTCTCTTCTTCATCTTTTTTTTTCTTTCTTTTCACCCTCTATACACATTTTTCATCAGCTAGTGATTTTTCAGTTTAACTTCAAATAACCAACAAGTCTTTTCACAGTTCCATTCATACTCAAGACAATCCCTCTAACACCTGCCCTTACTTCTTTTAGCGACTAAGTGCTTTCGGAGGTAAAGGTTCAAATAAGGCTCAATTTAAGAACAAAATAAAGGGAATAGCTTGTAATGTAGGTACCAAAAGAAAAAGGCTTATAGGCTCAAAAGGGCTAGCAATGGACAAATCTAAATTCGATGTGACAAGCACATCCATAATTAAACAAGAAGGTGCCTATATCATTTCTTAGATTATCCCAACTTACAATTTCGCTTTAATTAACACACGGGGCAAGTTCTAGACTATATAAGATAGCATAGAGAATCCAAAACCTTACTCACACAATGCACATGACTCAATCACAACGGTTCTGTTCAAATTTCGGGTTAAGCAAGCATATACAATTGAAACAATTAAGCAGTAAATACACTATATGGTAAGCAAGTCAACAATTGAGAAGAGGCGTCACGGATTGGGCTGTTGTTCTTTCGACTTATAACTTAACTAACGGGAAGTGGATCATGTGTCATAACCTATTGTACTAGCATAAACCATGTCAAGAAGTATTGCAAGACACCCCAGTTCTTCCTAAAACTAGTCCTAAAAAGAAAAAATTAAAATTGCCCGGTTCGAGCTACATCCTTGGAAAAGAACCGGTGCCTTAAGAAAAACCAAGGAATATTACCTAACTATCCTAAAAATAAAATAAAATCTTTTTGTTGTTTTTAATCCAATTTTTGTCCCTCAAGAAAATAATCCATCGTCGGGAAAAATCTGGACTATATATATAAATAAATTTTTTTGTTTTTCTATTTTTTTTAACACTTATTACAACATTACATACACTATTGTAATACATCAATTATGTTCTTCTACCTAATCTATAAATTTAAAACAAGAAGTTAACTAGAACAACATTAAAAATTGTGTTGCCTCCCAACAAGCGCCTGATTTAATGTCGCGGCACGACTCAACTTTTTTGCCTTATTCATTGGTAAGCACAATATTGGTTTTATCCCTATTAATCAGACCTCCCCAATAGTGCTTAACTCTTTGTCCGTTCACCAAAAATTTTCTTTCACCGAGCTCGTAGTTCAATTGCACCATATGGCGTAACCCGCACCACTTCGAAAGGACCTGACCACCTCGACTTTAGCTTTCCGGGAAACAGCCTTAATCTCGAATTGAATAATAGCACTTGCTGGCCCGGTTCAAAATGGCGCGGTTGTATGTGCTTGTCATGCCATCGCTTTGTCTTTTCTTTATATAGTTTGGCATTCTCATAGGAGTGTAGCCGGAATTCATCTAGTTCATTCAGTTGCATAAGTCGCTTTGCACCCGCAGCTTCAAGATCCATATTCAATCTTTTTATCGCCCAGTAAGCCTTATGTTCCAATTCCACCGGTAAGTGGCATGCCTTTCCATAGACTAATTTGTAAGGCGATGTTCCAATTGGAGTTTTGAAAGCTGATGTCACTCCTCTTTTTTAGCGAGACTTTACTAAACCTTTTAAATAAATAAAAGATCTAATAAAAACTCGAAAGAAAAGGTTTTAATTTTATAGTGACAAAAATAAATTTAGAGTCGCCACCTGACGATTAATTCCGGTGTGTCAGGCTACCGTTTTAGAACTTGGACTCGAAGTCAAGCTCATACCAGAGATTTGGATAAGGGGGTTCATTTGACTCGGGGAGAAGGTGTTAGGCATTCCCCGAGTCCTGTGAAAAATCACAGTTGCATATTCAATTTAGTTGGCTTTTAGAATATTCGAATCGAGATAAAACAAACACAGAAGAAAACAAACACACATGAGTTTCGAGGTCGTTCCCCCCTAATAAATAAAAAAACAAAACTAAAACTAAAATATTACGAGTTTTACTTTAGGCCTCCAAATACAAATACCTCGGGGCATTCCCCGGAATATAATATATACAAGTCCTTCGGGGCGTTCCCGGATAAATTTAACTAAGGGAATGACCTCTCGCCTCGCAATTAACAAAGGTCCTAAGCTTGCCTACCCGAGTGATGACGGCCTAGCATGCTACTACCGATTAACTATTAAA